>JBDJHY010174879.1:0-12238 GCA_039654485.1 Withania somnifera
GTTGTTTTTATTATAGTAGAGTGTTAGACTTGATAAACTTTGTTAACTCAATCTATGGATTTTTCTTAGTTGCTATATATTTAGTTTATCAGTGGTTTTCAGACAAGACCTTGTAGAGTTGTGATTCAGTATTTCTCATTATTATAATTCTTAATTCATGAGAGATGCCCATCAGTATTTTATAATATGTTGCTTCTGTTGGGTGTATGTGTGAGTATAAGTATGCTAGGTATAAGGGTACTTTCGGGCTACCTAGTGGCTTGGGATGCCTTGTCACGTTAGCCGCAACCCTCGTGTTTAGTTGCCATCGTTGAGTTTGGAACCCTGAACAGACTGAGTGTCAGCTCGAGGCATTACAAACTTGGTATTAGAACAATAAGTTCAAGTATCCTAGCATGTATGAAAGCCAATGATTAGTAGAGTGTCTTTTATGGGTGATAAGCGTACAACACTTATAATAGAGAGGCTATTTAGTGTATAAGAAAGTTTTTCTTTATTCATGTCTTACTTTGTGTGATGAGTTTAACTCCAAAGTCTTTTCTAACTCGTGATTTGCGCGTTTCAGATCATGCCTCCTAGAAGAGCACCAATTGTTAGACATACAACCTGTTAGAACAGAAACCAGGCACAGACGGATAATGATACCTCCAGTTCCTGAGCATCAGCTGGATAATATTACCACGACTAAATTTAGAAATGAAATTTAGCTTCTATTCTAGACTGCCAATGCTCAGGCCCAAAAATAGATAGAAGGTACATCATTCTAGACAACTGGTCATGATGTGGGTGTTGTTAGAGTAAGGGAGTTCCTTCAAATGAATCTTACGGAGTTTCATGGTTATAGAGTGGGAAAGTATCTAGAGAACTTTAGAAGGAAGTTCGTCAAAGTTATGATGTGACGAGGGTAATGACTATTGATGGAGTAGACCTTGCACTTATTAGTTGAAGAATTGTTCTTGGGCATGGGCAGACCAGTGGATAAAGAATAGATTGAGGTGCAACTCCTCCTACACAGGTTGAGTTTGAGGAGGCCTTCTTAGAATGGTTCTTTATGAGAGAGAAGTGGGAGGCTAATCCCCATAGATTTCTGATTTAGAGAAGGTCTTTATGTTTGTTGTTGAGTATGATATAAAGTTTTCTCTTTAATCCAAGTATGCATCAAAAATGGTGCATTCATATAAGCATGTTTATTTCTAATATTTATTCTTATATGGTGAAAGAAGGAAGCGTAGCTATGCTCAATAGTGATACTGAAATACGTTGTCTGATGGTCTACTTGGAGAAAATTGAGGGAGATAAGGATAATATGAGAGAAAGCTACAGGAGTAATTAGAAGAACAAGATTGCCCAGACGGAGTTCAATGAGTCTAAGTCTGGTAGATGGAATAGAGCAACACAACAATAGAATTTTAGGGTCTACTCCAATATTCCAAGTGATCCTTTGTAGAATTCATATCCCAATCACCTCAGTAGGACAAAGAAACATGTGTATTTTCTTAGGGTAGTGTTATAGGAGGGCGTACTCACCCTACTTGTGGGAAGTATGGAAAGAACCACTCAAGTTAATGTCTTATTAAACAAGACAACTATTTTGGGTGTGGCCAGGTTGGTCACAAGCTTCAGGATTGTACTTGGAAAAGTTTATTTTTGTAGGGCAAGACAGGACACAGACTAAGATATTTCCCTAGAACTAGACAGAGTGGTAACAGATCTCATCTTACTTCTTCCATAATAGCACCAGAGCATATCCTCTATCACCGATGAAGGTCAATGCTAGAATCAGTTATATACATAAGGCTCCAGGTAAGATAACAAACAGTCACCAAGTGTAGTTAGAAGTATGTTGCAAGTTCATAGTATTGATATTTATGCATTGTTAGACCCTATATCTACCTATCCTTTGTTTCCACTTCTATTTCTAGATAGTTTGGAGTCATTCTTGAGAGTCTAATTTGGCCTTTCTCTATCTCCATGCTAGTTGGTACTTTATCATAGCAAAAAGTGTTTACCAAGGTTTCCTAGTGTTAGTCTTTCATAAAATTATTCCATATGATCTTATTAAGTTGGACATGGAAGATTTTGATGTCATCCTTTGCATTAATTAACTTCATTCATGCTATCTCACAGTTGATTGAAGGACAAGAGTTGTCCATTTTTAGTTTCTTGATGTTCCAGTCCTCAAGTGAGAGGGTAGTGTAGCTGCTCCTAAAGATCATTTCATTTTTTATTTGAAATCAAATGATCTTTATGTGGTGTATCTACCAATTATTATGGGTTAAGGACTCTAAATCCGAGACCTCCAACATTCAGTTGATTCTAGTTGTCAAGGAATTTCTAGATGTCTTTCTTAAGGATCTACTTGGAGTCCCTCCAGAAAAGGAGATAGACTTTGGAATAGTTATCATTAGAGGTTCTCATCCTATCTTTTATTTGTATTATTCCATATAGAATGGCTCCTGCATAAGTTAGAGAGTTAAAAGATCAGCTAGCAAATCTTCTAATAAGGGTTTCATCAAGACTAGTATGTCCCTTTGGGGTGCCCTATCTTATTCATGAGAATGAAAAATGGATCCCTTAGAATTCCACAGATTATCATCAGTTGAACAAATTCACAATCAAGAATAAATATCCTATCCCTGGGATTGATGACTTTGTTGATTAGCATCACGGTGCTAGGCGCTTTTTAAAATCAATCTCTGGTCAAGTTACCATCAGCTCAAGTTTAGGGAGGTTAACATTCGTAAGACAGCTTCAGAACCCGTTATGGAAACTTTGAGTTTGTGCTCATGTCCTTTGGTTTGACTAATGCTCCTATAGCCTTCATGGACCTAATGAACAGGGTGTTCTAGTAGTACTTGAATGCTTTTGTGATAGTTTTTATTTATAACATTCTAGTTTACTCCAGAAGTGAGAAGGAGCATGCAAACAATCATTGAGTTATCCTTCAGACTCTTTAAGAACGTCAACTCTATGAAACATCCTCTAAGAGTAAGTTTTGGTTGTGGTTAGGTTCTTTTTGGATCATATCATTTCTAGTAAGGGTATCTAAGAAGATTCACAAAAATTAATGCCATCAGAAACTATAAAAGTCCCATTTCTCCATCAGCTATTCATAGCTTCTTGGGTTTGGAAATTTACATAACACAAATTTGTTTAGGGTTTCTCATCAGTATATACTCCCTTTACTAGGTTTACTCAGGAGAAGGTTTATTTTGAGTGGTCAGATCAATATGAGAAACTTTTCAATAGTTAAAAACTAAATTTATTTGAGCTCTAGTGTTGACCATACCAGAGGGTTCTAAGGGCTTTGAGGTTTATTGTGATGCTTCTCGATTTGGAATTGGGTGTGTGCTAATAAAAAATGGTAAGGTTTTAACCTATTCCTCCAAACAACTTAAGGTTCATGAGAACTCTCCCTCTCATGATCTTCAACTAATAACAATTGTTTTTTCAAAAAAAATTGGAGGCATTATCGTTATGTTGTGGATGATGATGTGTTTACTAACTAATAGAGCTTATAGTATGTTTCAACCAGAAAGATATAAATCTTCATCAGAGGATCAATTATGACATTAGTATGATGCGTCATCCAGGAAAGGCTAATGTAGTGTTTGATCTCGTCAGCAGGTTGACTATGGGAAGTGTGACCCATATTAATGACAGTAAGAAAGAGTAGCTAAAGAAGTGCATATGCTAGCACATTTGGATTTAGGTTGGTTGACGCCAATGATTAGGGTATGTTGGTTTATAATACTTCTGAATCATCTCTAGTTGTTGAAGTGAAGGAGAATTAAGATAGTGATCCAGTCTTGTTTTGACTGAATGGTGTAGTCATAAACATAGGTGAAGGTTTTCTCCTAAAGGGGAGCTGGTGTGCTTCAATATCAAGTTCATCTATGTGTTCCATATGTAGATGGGTTAAGATAGATGATATTTTTTAGGCTCATAATTATAGGTACTCTATTCACCCTGGAGCTACTAAGATTTATAGAGACCTGAGAGAGGTCTATTGATAAAATGGGATAAAGTAGGTATAACCGAGTTTGTGGATAAGTGTCCCAACTTTCAGAAGGTTAAGGTTAAGCATCAGGGGCCGACAAGTGAGTTGTAGAACTTTTAGGTTCTAGCATGGAAGTGGAAAATGATAAATATGGACTTTGTCATCGGTTTACCTCACATCGGGAGATAACATGATTTGATATGGGTGATAGGAGACCGAATGTCCATCTCGGCTCCTTCCAACAATTTATACAAGCTTTTCAATAGAGGAATATGGAGGATATATCTTGAGAAAATTATTAGGATGCATGGTGTGCCTTTGTCAATTATTTTAGAACGACGTATGTAGTTTACTTCACAGTTTTAGAGGTTGTTTTAGAAGGGTATTGGTACCTTGGTTCACCATAGCATAACTTTTCACCCATAGATATATGATCAGGTAGAGAGGAGCATTCAGACTTTAGAGGATATGCTGAGGGCATGTGAAATGGACTTCAAGGGTAGTTGGAATGACCAGCTACCTTTGATAGAGTTTGCATACAATAACAGTAATAACGGTAGTATTCATATGGCCCTGCTTGAGTTATTTTACAAAAATAAAAAGATATAGGTCTCCTATTGAATGGTTTGAGCTTAATAAGTAGCAAACATAGGTCAAGAGTTAGTTCATGATGTGACTCAAAAAGTTTAGATTATCAGAGACAGACTGAGGACATCTCAGAGTACATAGAAGCCATATGCATATGTGAGGATGAGAGATTTGGAGTTTGATATTGATTATTGGGTGTTTTTGAAGGTGTATATTATGAAGGAAGTCATGAGGTTTGTCAAGAAAGAAAATCTTAGTTCACGATATGTCAAGTCGTATTAGATCTTGAGGAGTTTGGTAGTGTACACTACAAACTAGACCTACCGACAAGCTTGGCAATAGCTTATCTGGTCTTCCATGTATCCATGTTAATGAAGTATATAGGATATCCATCCTTGTTTGTACTAGTGGATAATATTAGTATTCAATATAGTTTGACCCATGAGAAGGTCCTAGTTCAGGTTCTAGACCGTTTAGGTTCGCAGGCTTAGAAACAAGGAAGTAACATCAATCAAAGTTCATTGGTGAAATTGCAGTTGAGAGACACATGTAGGAAGAAGAGGTAGACATAATGAGTAAAAACCCATACTTGTTCCTCTTAATACCAACTCAATTTGATGTAATTAACATCTTCAGTCAGCTATTTCCTCTTTTTCAGTTGTATGTTACAACTTAGAGTTGCATGAATCTCATTGATTGCATTCATGCTATATTTGATTAGCTCATGGTAGTTCAGTCATATTCAGCCAAAGGCATGCACATTATTTTAGCTTAGTTAGTATCTAAATCATGATTAGTATAGCTTAGTGATGCTATGTGAGAGTTTAGTAGCCAGTTAGTCAGATTTTGTAGTCTTCCCCCTTTAGTTTTGTCTTAAATCTTCGTTCGAGGACAAATGATCTCAAGGGGAAGATATTTTAGCACCTTGGGATTTATCCTAAACCTTGTTCATACTAAACTAAAAGAGTTAGAATAATAAGTTTAGAAAAAGTGAGGTATATGGTTAGGTTCATAGATTGTCAACCATGAGATGGGCCATGGAACCCGACGTCAAGTTTTTCTAGTAACTTGGTCTGAATACCACACTTTTCTTGATATGAATTATAGACCATAGGGTATTTTATGGACCACCATTTCCTCCATCAATTATTCCAAAGAGTGGTTAAATTGAGACAGTTTTCATAGACTTATTGACGACTTGTAATAATGTTCTACAGACCGTAAGATTCAACAGTGGTACCATTCCAATGAGCACTAAATTTTGGGAAAGGTTCTATGGACCACTTGTTGGTTCGTCAACTAAGTTAACGGTCTGTCAACCCCACCGTGAACTTAGACAGTTCAGTTTTAACTTGGTTATTTAAGGAATTTTCCCCACTCTTTGGTATTAGTACCATGTCATTTTGACCTCATTTTGACCTCATTTTGAAAGGGTATAAATACCCAAACTTAAGTTTTCCTTCATACTCTTATTGAACATAGAAAAAAATGATTAGTCTTTTAAATTCACTAAAGGCAAGTTTAGGGTTCTTCAACCTAATGTTGAAGGGCTGCAAACCATCATCCAAATCAGTCCATAATTTTCAAGGAAGGTTTTTGAGACTTTAATAAGGGTTTCCTTCCACTATTGGCACCATTGTGTCTATATAATCCTTATGTTTCAGTTTCAATTTAAGAACATAGACTCTAGGGCTAATCTAAATTTTCTTGGTTATAATGAATTCACTTCTATTAGTAAAATTCTTGACAATCGACATTATTGCTTATAATCATATGACATTTTATGGAATTGCATAATTGTATGAATCGAAATCAGATTTCATGATAGCACCAATTTTGGTTAAGTTTTCATGTAATATTCATAAACTATAGTAAAATCATAATAGATGGTCACTGTACAAGTTTTTTGTTAGTTCTTATAAAGTTTAATCTTGTTGCAGTGTTGATATGTTTTTTTATGAAATTTCTTGGCTTTATAAAGTGTAAGCCTATTTCAGTAAATTATCAGAAAACCTTTAATGTTTTGGCATTACAATGATTTAATCATAGATTAGAGTCAGAAAATCTAAAAGGTGTTTTCGTGGCCTTAATTACAGGTCTAAACATAATGTTCACTCTTATGATAAAAAAGAAAGTTAGTGTCAAATAGACAAATTTTATGTTTAAAAATCTATGTTATTTTTTACTTGGTTAGTTGATCCTAAATAAATGTTCCATTGGTAAGGGGCAGGAGCAGATATTTGTTTCAATTTGGGAATAGTATTAGCAATGAGTAGAATCAGGCATGATGCCCCTATTCCATAAAATACGTGCCATCGTAAGTTGTTATGGCCTAGGAGGCATTGTTCATGGCTTAGTAGATCCACTAGAAAGTATGAGTGACCTTTACCCTTGAAAGGTATTGGGATCCCTTATAGAATAGGGTTATATGTTGTATTCTGAAGTTTCTCACCCCGATTTTATGTTTATTGCAGAAAGTCTCATCGGTGTTGAGTTGTCAATCAGTAGCGAGAAGTTATTAACTATGTGTCTAAATGCCTTGTTAAAACTAATGAGCATAATTAGTTGAGTGTATTTATACTCCTGAAGATTGAATTCTTATTTATATTTGTGAGTCTTACATAGTATTGCTCTATTGATGTTGTAGCTCAAAGTCAGATTTGCTCATGGATTGCAAATTTGTTTCATATTCTATATATGTTGAGCATGATTTCGTGTTATATTTCTGCATACCAGTACTTTCCACTGACAGAAGCACATTCTATGCTTGTACGCTTTCATCATGTTGATCCGACTAGCCATCCACATGTTCACAGTTGACCAGATCCTACAGTCCAACTCATATTGGTGACTCCTTATGGTTCGAGGGCCAAATTTTCATTAGAGTTGTTTTTATTTTACTAGAGCTTTGGATGTGGTAGACTTTTTTAGAGCTAGCTAGTGACTTTTCCAGCTAAGTTTTTTGTTTATTAGTAGATTACATTCTAGATATTGTAGAGTTGTGATTCAGTAATTCTTTCATTATTATATTTTTTAATTCATGTGAGATGCCCATTAATACTATTATAATATCTCGTTTCCACTGAGTGTATGTGTGAGTAGAAGTAAGTTAGTTCTAAGGGTACTTCTAGGACATCTAGTGGTTTTGGATGACTTGTAACGTCCAGGGAGTAGCTTCAAGGAGTGACATTGCTTATTACTTCAGAAAACTTAAAGTTCATGATAAGAATTATACAACTCAAGATCTTATTATGACATTATTTATTTTTTCTTGAAGATTTGGATGCATTATTTGTATAGTCTGATATGGATGTCTTCACTAATCATAAAATCTTATAGTATGTCTTCAACCAAAGGAATTGAATCTCTGACAGAGGATATGGTTAAAGTTTCTTAAAGATTATGACATGCGTGTGGCATATCATCCTAGCAAAGCTAATCTGGTTACAGAAGCACTTCGTTGACTTTCTTTGTGTAGTATTGCTCGTGTAGACAGGTGTAAGAGAGAGTTAGACACAGAGGTGCACAGGATTGCATACTTAGGCAATACACTGATTGACGCTTATGACAGTGGTACTTTAGAACAAAATTCTTCTAAAATCATCTCTATTGATTAAGGTAAAGAAGAAACAAGACAGTGATCCTGTTTTTCACCTCCTCAAAGGTGTAGTTCATAATCATGATGTGCATGTTTTCTCCCAAGAAAGGCGGTGATTATATATCAGGATAATTAGTGTGTTTTCGATATAGATGTGTTGAGGCATAATATCTTGTCAAAGGGCTATAGTTTCATATAGTTAATTCACCCTGGTTCTACTAAGATGTATAGAGATTTGAGAGAGATTTATTAGTGGAATAGGATGGAGAAGGACATAGTTAATTTTATGGCTAGGTGTCCTAATCGCCAGTAGGTTAAGTTAGAGCACTCTATGATAGCAGGTGAGATGCATAACTTTGATATTCTCGTGTGAAAGTGGGAGGTAATAAAGATGAAATTTGTTCTAGTTCATACTAGTTACTCAGCAGAGGATTATAGGAGGATTTACCTTCAGAAGATTATCAGAATGCATGAGGTTCCACTACACATTGTCTCAGACAGAGGTATGCAGTTTACCTCCTAGTTTTTGAAGTCTTTTCAGAAGAATCTTGGAACCAGTTTTATTTAGTACAATTTTCATCTGTGGCAGATGGTTAGGCTGAGTGGACAATTCATATCATAGAGGATATACTTAGAGCTTGTACAATAGATTTTAAGGGTAATTAGGATGGTCACTTGCCCTAGATAGATTTTGCGTACAATAACAATTATCGCTCCAGTATTCAGATGGCCCCATTTAAGGCTCTTTATGGGAGAAGGTGTAGATCTCCTATTAGGTGGTTCATTGTTTCTAAGGTAGCCAAGATTAGATTGGATTTAGTTATGATGCTATGAAAAGATTTCAAATCATCAGATATAGATTGAAGATAAATTAGAGAAGGAAAATATCTTATTTAATTCAAGAAGGAGGGACATATGGTTTGATATTGATGATTAGGTATTACTAAATGTACCTTTTTTGAAGGGATTCATGAGATTTTGAAGTAATGGAAAGCTCAGTCATCAGTATATTGGTCCTTATCAAATCTTAAAAGGGGTTGGTAGTGTTGCCTATGAGTTAAACATTTCAACAAAACAAGCAGTAGTGCGTCCAGTCTTCCATATCTCCATGTCAAAGAGATATCTTGGTGATCCTTCATTGATATTACATATGGAGGACATTGATAAGAGAGACAACCTTACCTATGAGGAGATACCATCACATATTCCAAACCGTCAAGTTCACAAACTCGGAAACCAAAAGGTAGCTTTGGTCTAAGTCCTCTTGTGAAATCAGCCTGTAGAAGGAGCTACTTGGGAAGAAGAAGAAAAAAATGATGACTAGATATCCTTATCTTTTTCCTTTACCTAATCTTCAATATGAGGTAATTATCCTCTCTGTTCAACTATTTCCATCTAGTTTCACGTTCTATATTTGCTTTCATGAGTCTCAATAGATACATTCATACTAGTTGCATCCAATTAGGTTTACTTTAGCTACATTAGTCAATATCACGTCCATGTTCAGATTACTACTCATTTAGTCATTTTCAACAGTCATATTTACTCTAAACACAACTTTAGACTTCATTTAATGATAAACAATCTCAAGGGTAAGACATTGTAACACCAACACCATAAATTTGAGTCATTCTTAGAAACCCAAGACTCGACTTCAAAAAATAAAAATTTTGTCCCAGATCACCATGATTTTAGTTCACGACTCATAAAGTCCACTACATTAGCCATAATTTTAACTCCTAAAAAGTTTTAAAGAAAGTTGAAAATTCAACCCAAGTCCCACGAGTCTTACAATAACTCAAGAAGACCATGAGTCGCATTATTGACCCATGGTACCCAAGTCCAGAATATTCAAAATCTAACCTTGGCATCATGATTGTACTTATGAGTCATGGAGTTAATATCATGACTTGTATTTTCAAGTCATGAATCACCTCCAGTAGTCTCAAAATTTGACATAGTAAACCATGTCTCAATCCCATGAGTCATGATTTCTAAATCACAACTCATAGGTCAACCCATGCTACCCTCCAACGGATTTTTCAATACTTTTCCTAGAGAAAATTAGGTCAATTCCCTAGCCTTTTAATATCAAAAGCGTGCTATTTTGATCTTTCTAGGTCATGATATAAATACCATATACATGTTTTCTCTTATTCTTACAGATTTAGAAAGGTTTTTACATTTAGAATTCTTTCCCTATCTCTTTAGGATGAACCTAGGGTTCATCAAATGGCTTAGAAACCTTAGAAAAATCATTCCAAAATGCTCAATTTAGGTACATAGGACTTTAACAAGGTCTTCCTACCACCCTTATGTACAAAACCCTTAGGCTTTCAGTAAGGTTCATGGTTTATGAAGTTAGGGTTAATCCCATCATATTCTAATGATGATTATTCAGTTGTACATCATGTTTCATGTTTTATATACATGTTTCCAAGATACATAGACTTGTTCATGAACAAAAGCATTTTTCATTACTTTTATTGATAAATTGCACAACTTGATTGTAATGACTATAATGTCTCAGACATGATTTCAAAATTAATAAACTAAATTTATTAGAGTTAAAGATACTCGATGTTATGGATTGCATCGACTTAAGCCCAATTTAGGAAACAAATATTTTATATACTCACAATCCCTAGAAAATCAGGCCCAAAATTGTATTTACAGAAATACAACAGAAATAATATCAATTAGACAAAACAAACTACTCATACCATCAGTTTAGTGTTTGCATGGCCATCTATGTACTAAGATAAGTCCTGGTATCATGCTAGGAACATTCATCCAATATCTTTAAGTTTTAGGAGTAGTATTAGCACCGAGTGGATGAAGGTATTTCACATGCCCATAGAGAGTGATACCTAACTCCCAGAAACTACGTGCCACCATAGGATGATTAGCCTATAAAGAGTTAGGCATCAGCCTAGAATTAATTGATCCACTAGGAGACTTATAGGCTCTATGCCCAAGAAAGGTGTAGCGGGCACTCCCAACATAGGGTTAGATGTTGACTTTTCGGCTTCTCACCTGTAGTGATGTTGATTATAGAAACGTCCACTCATGTTCATCTTTCATTCACTCTTATAACTTTTGTAGCCAAAGTGTTTACTAGTTTTGTTCAGTTACATAAGTTTTATCTCTCTCTCTTCCAAAACTCTTAAGTTATTAATAATTTTCATACTTGCATAATTTGATTTCATCATGTTTAGATCATCTTCAGACTCAGACAATATATGTGCTTATTTCAGCTAATTGTTTAAGTTTAAATTCATGTTTCTAGTTCAAGATTAGCTTATTCATGTTGCATTTGCATTTTTATATACCAGTACATTCCACGTATTGATGCATACTCTATGCCTACATTATATCATAATGCAGATCTATCTAACCATACTTGCACATGCAGTTGACCAGATTTATGCATTCTTAGTTTGATTGGTGAGTCCTCATTATTCGGGGACCTATATTATTAAGACTTTATTCTTTTAGTATCTGTTTCACTTTTATCTTTACATAGAGTTGGCTAAGGTCTTTCCTAACATCTCATCTAGTTAGTTTAGTTTGGCTTTCAGACAAATTTAAATTTTATTTTATTGCCTTTTTCTTTTAGTTTACATTTATATATATAGGGCTTCCGCATAACTCTTATAGACCTTCATAAACAAAGACAGATTCAAGGGTATACCTAGGCCACTATATGGTTTCATATTCCATATTTTTCTAGGGTGTAGACTCGAAGCATGACATTACGCAGCCGATTCTGCTGAAATATTCATAGTTGGTGGAGATAAGTATCAATGTCGGCAGAAGTAGACTACTTATGGAACCAATAAAGATAATTAACTACTACAAAAATGGATTAATGTTGACCTATTTGTCCTTAGATATCCTAAGTAATTTTAAAATGTTTTGCAAAACTTGATCGACAATAGAATTTGTAATTTTCTGGCAAATAACATAAGTTCCCAAAAACTAGAAGAAGTGATTATGGGACAAAATCTAGTTTCTTTTTATTTATTTTTTAAATATAAACTTACTCCAAA
>JBDJHY010174890.1:0-12237 GCA_039654485.1 Withania somnifera
ATGGGGTGTAGAGTGACTCCTTCTATAAGCCAGTAGTATGATTTATAAGATCTTTTCAAAAGTTATTAGTTGACTCAAAAAGGGAGGCCTACACTTGGACAGTTCAGGAATGAGATTATGGTACTTGAAGTTGATTCCAATTGAGTATACATATGGTATTTTCATGGTCTATTAGATTGGAATAAATTATTTTTGGATTTGGTTATTCGAGTTTATTTGTTGAAACCTCAATTCGACGTATATTTGGTATTTGTGATATATTTCTTGATGTATAATTTGTTTGTATTTTTTAGTTTTTAGACCTTTGGTATGTGGCGGTGTGTTAGTTTATTATCACAACTTCGTATTAGTGTTAACCGAGGATGTTGTTGTGTACCCATTGTTTTTTCTACTCTCTTATTTTTTTATTATTTTTGTGTAGGTTGGATCCTGGTACATCCTAACTTGTTTTTCCATTTCAAAGCCTAAGGTTTCTTTCATAAGTTTTTTGAGGTAGCTGCTTTTTGGCCAACAGATATCATGGACTACTTTTTATTGTATGTGTTTCTTTCTATTTGAGGATTTGAGTCACTTTGTGACTTTTATATTTTTTAATCAAATGTTGTATTATTCTATATTAGTTTCTTTACTAGGTTTTGGGATAGTTTTGTAGACTAGATATTTTTATGAACCTTGTATATTTCACTTACCTTATTTATTTTCCCTAGCCTATTTTCTTAGTTAGCCTAACCTATCTAGGTGGGTAATGGTAGGTGACATCAGCATCAAATTTTTAGTTATTTGGTATCAGAGTTATTGGTTCATTGGTATCACAGTGTATTAGAAAAGTTTAGTAGAGTCTTGAAAATTGATGCAGAGACATATGTTACTTACTCTCGAGAGGCAATGGAGCTTTTAGGAAAATCTCTTTCATCCTTTCATTCTTTATTTGTAAGTTTTATCTATTTGGATATCGTGTTATGGTTTGTTCTTTGGACAATATCTTGGATGAGAGCATCTATTAGAGAAGAGGATATCTCTAAGGAAGTGGTAGAGCTTAGGGTGCATCACCAGTCAAAGGGTAGAGAAAGATGATTCTCGAGAGCCTGAGATAGGTATTGATAAGAGATAGTTTCCGCCTGAGTATACCACTACAAAACTTCTTCATGATATTTTATTAATGATATTGGTAGTTTAGAGTGTATGGTACTGAGTAGGGGTATGAAAGGCACATCATAAGTTTCATAAGCTAGAGTGAAGTCTAAGATCCTAGATCAATAGTAGGTCCTGGTTAAGTATGGTTTAATGCCTCAGCCACTAGTGGTTTGTAGAGAAAATAACATCATCATTGGGTATTATAACACCTTGGATGATTAAGGATGTGTTATCTGATGATGAATAGCATCGATATGAGAGGTTAGAAAGATTGATCTACCTTAATTTTAGGTTGTGAAGATTGAGAATGCACATGATTTTCTATCCACTTTCCATGAGTTTCTTAAGACTTTAGGGTTATTTGAGATACATAGGGATTTCATTAATACTTTACTTATGTGAGGCCTAATACGATAGTGGTGCCAATCATATATGAGTGATAGTCCTAAATAATCTCCCCTGATGACTTAGGAGATGTTTTCCTAAGATTTCTATGATAATGTGTCTCTTAGAGTGTGAGAGAAGAGGGTAGTAAACAATTTGAGGGGTTGGTTTAGAGGATCATGACTGTTGCAGTGTATGAGACACATTTTTGTTCTTTATATAGGTATGCTAAGGTGATTCTTCTAGATGAGAGTGAGAGGATTCATAGATACATGCAAGGGTTTACTTATTCTCTTTTTATAGTTGTTCTTAGAGAAGCCCGACAAGGAGCATCCTTCCAAGTTATATTCAAGGTTGCTAAGGAGTGTGAGTTGATTGAGAGAGAGAAGTTTAGCAATTTAAAAGATAAGAGGCCCTTATTTATAAATTATATTCTTGTGCCTTATCCAAAGGTAGATGTCTTTTAGCAGAGGTAGTTCCTTTCATTATCGATGGCTAGTTCAAGAAGAAATATAGGCATTAAAGCTTAGTTATTACTATTGTAGGACCTATGGTTTATTCATTCTCTATATAGATATTCAGTTCCTGATGGTTATTCAGGTTCATATGGTTTATCTTAATAGTCAATGGATCTGAGATCTTTTTATTCCTATAGGAATCCAGGTCACATTATGAGACATTATCCATGGTTGAGTCATCTTAGACCCCATCCATGTCTTAGTATCCAGCTCAACACCAACACCTTCATTAGAGGTCAGGGTAGATCATAGGAAGATGGGGGTGGTTAGACTTCTGGTAGGGTGATAGTAGGGCGTTAGTTTTATCTAGTGGTAATAGAGGGTTTCTCACTCTAGTGATGTAAGAGGCTAGCATGTCTATAAACCAAGCGTACAACAACAATAGAGACTTAATCCACCTTTGAAAGAGGTGGTGTGGAAAGAAGTGTTCAAATGTCTAGATATAGGAATTGTTTTCCCCATATCTGACAGTAAATGGGTGACTCTAGTGTATTGTTTCCCCAAAAAGGGAGGCCTTACCATGGTGACAAAGACGAGTTGGTGACTACTCGTACAATTATCTGGTGGTGAATTTGCATGGCTAATCATAATCTCAATGAGGCAACTCATAAGTATCATTATCCAATTATGTTCACGAATCAGATGCTTGATAAACTTGTGGGCCAAGATTATTTTTTCTTCTTGGATGGATAATTGGCTTATAATCAAATAGCCATTGCTCCTGTAGATTAGGGGAAAACCACCTTTACATACCTTTTCGGTACTTACGCTTTCTAGCGCATTCTTTTTGGGTTGTGCATGCACTTGCTACCTTTAAGCTGTGCATGATGGACATATTTAGTGATATGGTGGATGATTTTTTTGAAGTATTTTTTTTTGCCTTTTTTTCGATTTATGGGAACTCATTTGATGTGTGTTTATAGAATCTAGATAAAGTCTTATCAAGGTGTGAAGAAACACAGTTGGTACTGAATTTGGAAAATTAGACTTCTTGGTAAAAGAATGCATTGTTCTTGGTCACAAAGTGTCCAAGGATGGTTTATAAGTTGACAAGTCCAAGACTAACATGTTTTTTGAGTTACTATAAACTTTCATAGTGCGAGGGGTGAAGAGTTATCTAGGGCACGCCAGGTTCTATTAGAGATTCATCCATGACTTCTCAAAGATCTCTCGACCTTTGTGTAGATTGTTTGAAAAAGATGAAAAACTTAAATTCTCTGTTGAATGTTTGAAAGCCTTTAACCATTTGAAGAAGATTACAAGTCGGAACAAATATTTTTGGTTAATCCCCAATGGGTCAAGCACTATTGGCCTAATATTGATTGAGGGATGACATCAATTGATATAGTGGATGCATATATTAAGTGGTTTGTGCCACAATATTAAATATGACACTACTTGAGATGAAACCCATATTTGGATTTAATTGTAACTTTGTTTATGTTTTTTAATTAATTTTTTTAATGTTTTTAGGTACATGAAGATATGGAAGCCTAAAGGAATGCTATAGGATGGAAATTATGCTACGAAAACCAAGTATGGATCGATCAAGATGGCTATCACGTCATGAAGAGCATTGTGATCATCCACTGGAATGTCAGAGTTCCATCATAATGGGCATCACAATGTGATACTTATTGTGGTGAGACTCTGGATAGATGGGAGTTCTAGCACAATGGGCATCACGATGTGATGCTTATTATGGTAAGTCTCTGGATAGCTGGGATTTCCATCACGATGGGCATCACGATGTGTTTCTTATTGTGGAGAGACTCTAGATAGCTGGGAGTTCCATCACGATGGGCATCACGACGTGATGCTTATCAATGTAAGACACTGGATACGTAAGAGTTCCATCATGAGGGGTATCAAGACGTGATGCTTATCATGATGAAAATCTAAAATGATGGGTTGTTCATCATGATAAGCCTCATAATATGATGTGTATCATGATGAGACACTGTTTAGCAATCACGATACATACCACTTCATGATGGAGTGATTTTTTGGTTTTAAAAATTGATTTAACCTAATGGATCTACCCAACCCAGCTAGTGCTTTATATACCACCTAACCCTCATTCCTCTATTATTTTGAAAATATTGTACTCCCCTATTTTTTTTATCAAAAATCTAGATTGTCCCTCTTATCTCTTCATCCAATTCCATTACTTCTCAAGGCCAAGAATCTAAAGTAACCTTAATCTTTTCTCTTTTATTTCTCTTGGATTATAGTTATGGAGCATATGATTTCTAAGTAGTCCTGATCATTGTTGTACACTTAGTTTTGATAGTAATGAATTACTCTTTTTGTTCCATAAATGTTGATAAAAAGGAAATCTTGGTTATGTTATTGTGAAACTTGTGTTTGTGGTGCGGGGGAGTTAGTGGTGTGGACTACTTAATGATTTTGGGAGTAACTCTAAATGACTAAATTTTTGGGGGTGATAATGGAATCAACCATGAGGTGTCCATATCTAATGTGAACATTGTGTGTGTAAAGTTAATTTATTTCAATTATTAGTGTAATTTGTGCCTTAGTGGTACCTGTAACATGCCATGCACTTTATTATGATAGAATGGGTTTGAGTAATGCACGTTGACACATTGCAACTTCATAATGCACATTGGTAAAGGGAATTCTAAGTCCCTTGAATTTATATGACAAGTACGAATTGTGTTGGGCCGCAATTTAGTTGTGGTGACATGAGTTAACGATTACGTATGGGGTGGTTTCCACCATCCCACCATTGTATGTTGTATGGCATATGTGCTATTTTTGAATGTGTGGGTGTAACCGGTGGTGATAGAATAAATAAATCAGAGGGTCTGATAGAGTCCATAAGATGTTGTAAAGGTATATATCCACACTTGGTCTTAAATAGTAATAGTTAAGGAAAGCCTGGTGTACCTTATATATATCGACTGTCAAGTGTGTTGTGTTTTTGAACTTAAGTGTGGGGTGGAAACACCACCCATTAATGTTGTCTTATGTGTTTCCTATGTCTAAATTATATATGTTTCTTTATTTACAAGAATATGCTACCCATCTAATAAACCAGTCCACCCATAAAAAGTTGCCATGGTTGGGTCAAGTTCTGCTTGTGCAAGATCTAAACGAGCTCGTACTTCTTTTGCTGATGAGCCACCTCTTGTGGAACCTTCCAAGGTGAAGTATCGCCGCTTTGGTATTGCTATAGAAGATTCTGAAAAAACTCGATACTAACAAAACTCTATAGCCAGGTATCTCCCTTTTGAGAGGATTGACAAGGAAAGTCTAGCTATGGAGCAACACTGATTTTCACCCGAGTTCTCCAGCTAGGTTTGGATTTAATTTTTGAGGACCAAGGTGAAGGTAATATCAACTTGGTTAGGGAGTTCTATGCTAATTGGAATCCAAAAGAAACAGATGAAGTAAAGGTGTTAGGGCGCACTTTCTGGGTAACAGTTGCCTTTGTCAACAACCTAATAAACACTAATGATAAGGCTTACATGATGTCGTTATGTGAATTTTGGAGGCTCCCACCATATAAGAAGATTCTCAATACGTTGTGTGGTGTCAACTCACATGCCTAATGAATAAAGGAGGCTCAAGAGCGCCACTCCACCCTTTTATTTTCTCATTTCAACAAAGAAGCCCGTTTCTAGTTGAAAATTGTCAAACATTTCCTTATGCCTATAAATTATTACACCACTGTGATTCAGAGCAGGGTATGCCTTTTCTATACACTAATGACAGGCATAGACTAATATTAATAGGGTAAATCGAGCTGCGATGAAAAAGGCAAGATATAGTCGGAGGTGGAGGTACAGTTTTAGGGGCATGATTACTGGGTTTCTGCATGGTCAAAAGGTTGAGGAATATCCGAAAGATTTCATCTATCCTCTACTTTCTAAAGCAATAGATGTTACAAAGAGTAAGGTCGCAACTGATTGTGCCAGAGGGCAGAAACTGATGCAGCTGGAGCAAAACTCCATGTATGAGAGCTATTTTAGTTCATGTATGGAACCGAAATACTGAGGCTATGAATTGGAGGTAGGCCTGCAACAGAAGAAGAGATTAATGTTGTGGACCTGCAGTACCCGCTGAACGATCATGCTAGCACGGTGTGCAACATTGGGACTGCTTTTTAAGAGCCTAGAGATGATGATATCTCCACTGAGGATGAGTATGCGCAGGGGGATTTCGATGTTGAAGATGAGATTGAAGATGAGGAGGACGATGTTGTGAGGGATGTTGCTTATTCGACGAGTGAGGGCGAGAGCCTCAAATCTCCGACCCAGAGTACCTTGAAGGTTGACTTGGGAGTTTTATAGCCTTTGTCTTTATTAAATTTTATGCACTGGGGATAGTGCTTAATTTTTAAGCATGGGGTGGGGGCTATAAATAACTTTGGTATGTTTATTATAGAGGGTGTGTTGCTAATATGACTTGGTTTGTTAAAAATTCAATTTTTTTATTTGTAATTTTTATTTTGATTTATGAATTTAATTTTTGTACTTTAATTTTGGATGTTATTTTCATTTTTTTATTTGCATTTAGGGTTCCTTAGTTTTCCTTGCTGACTCTTTTCTAAGAATAGTCCCCTTGATTCGGAGTAGAGTAGTTATTTGTGTTATTTATTTTTATTTTTAGTCGTAGAATAAAGGACTTTTCTCAACGATGGATGGATAATGTCGTCTTAAGGTAAATTTGTCATAGATAAGAATAAAATAGGTGAAACCCTACAATGATTTCAAACACTTAGGACATTAGGTAGTGTCTCTAGCTTTGGAAAAACAAATAGCTTCGAACTACAACTAAGCGCAATGAGTAGGTTATTAGAAGCGATATGCATATGATTTAACTCCTAACACTAACAGAACTATGGCTTAATAATGAAATATCATTCAATTTGTGCTTATTTGGAACTCAAGTTTTATGTAATACTAGTCGAACCATTGTGACAAGTGAGGCGAGATTCTTGCATCTTCCATGTTGTGCATCTTAGTAGAACTTGCCTTGCATGTTACTGAAGCGAATTAAAAAGTATTTCTTTGACTAGAAAAAATGATATAGTCCCTTGTTGATATGTTTTGTAAATGTTAGCCTATTCAGATATAATATCACTAGTCATCCCTATGAGCCTATTGCCTATTCTTTGGTAGCTGTCATTTTGTTGTAATCCTATTTATTGAATACCTATTTTTGCACCCCCACTTCCTTTAGCACTTGTACAGAAGCTATGATTGGAGTTGTAACTATTAATAAAGGAAAAAAGAGAAAAGGGGGTTCCAATGAGCGTAATATGGTAAGGAGACTCTCTTCGATAGAATGCCTACACACCAAGAAAATGCACTTAGAAAAACAAAGAAAAGGTGATAAGAAAAACAAAGAAAAAGAGAAAGCTCTCAAAATAAAAATTGAGAAAGGCATTCTTGAAAAATATTTGAGTTGGTTAGTGAGAAAAAAGATTTGATAAAGGTTAAGGAAATAATAAAGTGAAGGATTAGTGGTTGTTGAAAAGTAAAAAGTGTGATTTTCTTAGGAAAGTTTAAGTCACCATTATATAGTTTCCTACATGTCCCTTAGCCAATATTACAACCCATTAAAGTCCTAGTTGATTCTAGTCAAGCATGCTTAATTAGTGGAGATGTACATAATGGGCAAGCATATGCTACTTTGTGCATGCATGTGTATTCTTTGTGAGTATGAGAGTTGTGCATAATTGATAAAACTCCTTAAATGATATTAATTCTATTGAATTGATAGGTATGTGGACTATTATTTTTTGTGAGGGTACAATTAGGGAGTCATAGTGTGCATAATTGATTTGTTTCATTAAAGTGTCAATTTGGCCTACAAATTCTAATTGTGTTGAGTAATGTATTAGTACGTGTTCTTTGCCTATAGATCTATTTTGTTTTTTTTTTTTTTTTTGGTTCATGGGTTAAAGTGTTTAAAATTTCAATTAAATTGTTAGAAAGTAACTGATGTATCATGTGAATTCGGTCATTGTCTTTTAGGTTGGTTTTGTAATGTGTAAGTGACTATTCAAGGATGAACAAAAGAATAAGTGTGGGGAGGTGATATTAGGCATATTTATATACCTTAAATCCATTAATTTCCCATGTTTTAACTTTTTTTAAAGAGCAATTACGTACTTTTTGAGTGTCTTATTACTTAATATATGTATAGCATTACTAACCCATATGATTAGCCTATTTCAGGTGTATTTGGAGACTTAAGGAATGTAGATCAAGTGGAAGTGGAGTTCAAAATGAGAAGGGAGGAATTGTAGAAAATTTGGCCATATCATGATAGGGATCGTGGCGTGATGGCTAGCCCATCATGATTGGGATCACGTCGTGATCCCCTGTTTATTCGCGCTGGAATTGCTGCCAACTTACATATTAAGTTAGGGTTAAAATAGTTTTTGCTTGGATGACTATATAACCCTTAAGGAGGCATTTTTGGGAGTAGTGCAACACTTGGGAGAGAGAACAATAAGTGAAGAAGTTATTCAAAAGCCTAGGGTTACTTTCTATTGCTCAATTCTTGTACTTTCATGTTAAATATGCTATTTGTGAATTGAGTATGAATGTTGTTGGCTAAATACCCTTGTTCTAGGGTAATGGATAGCACATGATAAATGATATTGGTCGAACATAAATTATTGATTATTTCTCATGATTAATGATCTAACACTTCAGTATTAATATGCTCTAATTGATTGGCCACCATCAGAATAAATCTATAACTCTAAAAGTGCACTAATTGGGGAATCTGACGAGTGGAATAGGAGTGTAAGGAGTGATATTGCATTTGTTGAATCTAAAATTAGAATAATGAATATGATTTGCAATTAATACAAGATCTTGTACTTAGTTGACTCACTTAGTTAAATAGGAAAGATATCTATAATGTATTTATATTAAATCATCACAACACAAGTCAACCGAATTAGTTGTGGGAATTAAATAAATAGTGGTTAGAGGATTATAAATCCCTAATGCATAACTTCAACCCCAGAATTAACAATTAGCAAAATAAATGATATTTATGAAAGACAGAGATCATATATGAATGTGTGTAATACCATAACCCTGAAATGTTTTTTTATGTCGACAACACTTGTTGTTTCTTCCCAAGTCTCATTTAATTTTCCTTTGTTAAAGTTAGAATAGTATAAAATCTAAATTATTCCATTGTGACATACAATTTCATAAATATTGAATTCCCTATAAGAGTCATTTATGATACTAATTCATAATACCAAGTCCCTGAGGGTTCGATATTTGGCTTAAAAGAGCCTCTATATTACTTGTGAGACTATGCGTGCATGCTTGAACGACAACACCTAACCACTAGAATCTCCTTGGACCTCAATTTTCTAACATCCCTAGTTAAATTTTTTGCAGGCTCCTCAACAAAGGACAAATTTTCATCCTCTAAATTGAATCCTCTTAAATGACATGACACTCATTGGGAATGTACCGTCGCAACATCGAAACATGGAATACTGGATAAACAGATGAAAGCATAGGAGGTAAGGCTAACAGGTAGGAAAAATCATCAACTCTCTCCAGGATCTCATTCATATTTCACAAGACTACCCGCAGGGCGATAACCATTTAACTTATTAAGCCAAGGAAGCATAATGAGGTAATAAAACAAATAAAGTAAAGAAAGGACACAAATCTTAACTCTCGAACCCATATGCTATTTGGTCACATCACAAATATCATATACGCACCTAGTCTAATAAGAGAGAAAGTGGTAACCTACTTGGAGGTTGGTGTAGATGCCCGAACAAGAAGCCAAAAATATGAAATTCATAGAATGGTTTGAACAAGTCAAAAACTATCACATTTGTAGTGTACAAGTCAAAACATGGAGAATAAGAACGATAGTTCTATATGAAAGCTCCGGTTAAAAAATTTCCTAAAGATAAGCTCGTGATCCCGCACAGAAAAATAGGAATAAAAATATTAATGCGTAAATCGCATCTCAAGGAATGCATAGTTCAAATTTGAGCCGAAGAGGACATGAAATTAGTATCAAACAACCCAAGAATTTTAGGAATACAAGAATTTTTATTTTAAAAATTAAAAGTGAAAACGAGTGTGAAATTATCTAGATATGATGGGAAACAAGCTCTCCACACTTCCCCTCCACATCTTCTTAGAACATTGTCACGCTTGACGTATGTTGAATTTGGGGTCGGATAAATCAACAAAATAATTTCCTACTAAAGTCTTCAATATGAGCCTAAAATAGATTAATTAGCTATGAGCTCCTTTAAAAGGAAAAGAATCAGCTGACACTTTCTCTTTAAAAATATATAGATAGCATAGATTATTTCTCAGTATATATAGGTAGATAAACAATTATTTATTACATATAAATAGTATAATCAATTGCTTATTATATATAGTACATAATATGATAGTATTATGATTAGCGTCCATCAAGGTGGAATTATATTAATTTCTTATTTAAGGTGTTGCCCCCAACTCATGGGAAATGGAAACATCCAAGTATATTTATCTCATTGCATATGTATTCGGATATTGCGTAGGTTTATTTACAAAATAAATATAATTTTTGAATATATCATAATTAATAAAAAATTATTTCGAATAAAATCTATCTCTTATAATAGTAAATTTTTAATATAACTTGACATACTATCTCTGCTAAATTATTAATAACCTTATAACTTTTTTTAAAATAATTTAATATGAAACTATATTATATCAAAAGAATATTTGAAAAATCTAGACAATGCTTTATAAAGATAACAAAAACATTTGATGCATTTTATTTTTATTAAATAAATATTTATAAATATTATAAATATTTAATTTTTATCTCCTCTAACAGCATAACACACAATCAGAAGTCTCGGTACCCAAACCAAGAGTCTCTCTATACTATAGTTCATATTTTGGGGTTAATAAAACTATCAAAATTTCATTCCGAGATCATTTCCATGGAATTTATTCTCAAGTTGCATAATTCTAAAGTTAAAACTACAAAACAGGATAAATGACATAAACACAAAGGAACTGCCAAGGAGTCAAACTACCGGATCCAGCAAGTCATAAATAACTTAGAACAGCTACAAGAAATCTCTAAGTACATAAAGTATGCAATGACATGAAAATGACAGGTAGGATCATTACAACATCCACTACTAAAAAATCTTCCATCTGCCAAAAGTCAAGGAGTAGGAACTACTTAAAGGCTCTAACAAAAGAGGGAATTGGCCCTACATATCCCACCCATCCTCCCAAGGTAGCCTCCTAAACAGAATATGCTTTCACCAAAATCTCTTCGGACCCTTGCCACCTAACTAAAAGGGCCACAGACTGCTTTATAACTACCAAGAACCACATCCACTATACAAAGACACATTGAAACCTGAGAGATGAGTCAAGATAATAGCACCACAAGGCAATTACAAGGGAGACTGATAGAAGTCTAGGAACTTTGGGAGAAAAAGTAATTGATAGGCAACATCGCCAACACTCTGAAGGATTTTAAGGACCTAAAAAACCTAGGTCTAAGCCCTATAATTTGAATAAATCCCGTCACACCCTAATTTCTAGAAACACTCCACCAAATTGAGCTTTACAGCCTAACTTGGAAAGATCAACTGCTTGGATGGGAGAAAATCCACTCATTCAACTGCCTAACAAACCTAAAACCATGAAAAAACCAAACAATGGTAGCTATGACATGTGAACACTTTTATGACTAAGAATCAAAGCCTATAGTCAAAATAATGAAAATTATATCTCGTGCTAAAGAAATTATCTCACGAATGAAGATCTAAACTGAAACCCTGCCTAAACAAGAAGAAATCTAAACCAACAAGTAATGCAAAACTACCAAGGGCAACAATAATATATCACATAGAATTAACATCCTAAACTAAACAATAACACCCATTACTAACAACCTAACTAAATCGCTCAATATTTGCCGCATTGACTTCCTACTATTGGCATATGCCATTATATTAGACTTTGTCGGATGGTACAAGATTGACAAGTCATAATCCTTCAACAACTCCAACCACCGTTATTGCCTCAAATTTTGATCCTACTAGATGAAAATATACTGAAGACTTCTATGATATGTGAATACCACACAAAGAACTCCATCAATATAATATAACACAAAGACCATGCCAACTCAAAGTTATCGGTAGGAT
>JBDJHY010174907.1:0-12237 GCA_039654485.1 Withania somnifera
ACATATTAACAATATACTACATATATATAGTTATATACTATATGTTAAAGACATATTAACAATATATACTAACGATATATACGATATACTAACGATATCGACATATACATACTATATATTAAAGATATATTAGAACGAATTATCATGAAATGAAGCGCATCGAATCTAAAAAGCTCTATTTGAATGGGCTAAAACATTTTCCTTTTTGAAAAATTAGGCGGGACAAACTGTTTATGGCAGAATGGATACGTCTCGAAAAAATACGTCAAATAAAAAAAAATCCTCTAAAACGGACATTCGAGCGCAAAGTTATGACCGTTTGAAGTTTCACCGATTTATAATTACTTTTTTCTCTTAACTTAGATATATATATATATATATTATATGCAAATGATATATACTAAACATGTTAAAGATATATACTATATACTAACGGCATATACTAAATATGTTATATATACAAAATATATATATTACATATACTATATATATGAGATATATACAAGATATATACGATATATACAAGATATATATACTATATGTTGAGAAAATATAAAAAATAAATTGGAAAATACTGGACCGGTTCGGTCCGGACCAAAATGGCCAACCGGACCGGCCCATGTACCGAGCCATTCGGGACGGTTTGGTTCGGTCGGAATAATATCTTCGTTAAAATTTCAAACTTCACATTTTACAAAATAAATTAAAATGTAGCGCATGCTTATACTATTTTGCCAATTTGAGAGGAAAACGAAAGAAATGTAAAAGTTAACATAAACAAGTAGGGTTTTGAACTTAATTTCTTAGATGATGGTACTGAGTTAATTATCTGAGTTGAACACCAATTTTTATCACACACAGTTGATTAATTTTGTTTTGTAACAAAAAAAATTACTTTAATAATGAAAATTATCTTAGAAGGTTGTTCAACTTTGATTTGTGACAGACAAGTCACTTAAATATTATCATTTTACCTGCAAAATCACTCAACTAATAATTCGAGTGATATTCTAGGTAATTATTAGTCATTGGAATCTTTTAAGTCAATTTTTAAAAATAAAAAGCTATTTATTTTAATTAAACATTAAATTGGCTCACTTTTTATTTTACTGAACTAAATTCCTTTTTATCTTTTAAAAATTCGGATTAAAAATTTACACGTCAATAATATCTATCGAAAGTAATGAATTTTTTTGAGTAACTTTGTAAGTAAAAGGGCAATGATCGACTACTTTATAGGTGGGATGATAATAATTGAATACCTTTTTATTATAATACAAAATAAAATTTAGTAACTTTCTGATATAGTTACCATTAGTTGAACTAATTTTGTGTTAGCAAAATAAAATTGTGTGACTTTGTAAATTATGATTTATTGAGTAACTAAGAAATTAACTCTCGAGTTTTGAGTACCTTTGACCAGAATAACAAAATGCAAAATTTAGCCATGTGCTACAAAGCAAGGACTAAACATCTGCGATTAGTTGCAATTGTGAAAATGTCCAAAAGGGGAAAAATGAAAGTTGGTAATAGCGAAATTCAATCGCAAAATGATGATGTTCCGCGAGTTGGTACATTTGGAATAGCTCTATAGTTTCCTATAGTCTTACATGAATATTCAAAGTTGTGATGAGTGAAGTAAAACACAAAATCTTGACTTTTGAGAGAGTCTCATGATTTAGCTCATAACCTAAAATCAGCAATGCAGCATATTCAGTCTGCAATATGGGTCCCTATTTTTCATCTTTAGGTAACATCTAACATGCCTTTCATGTCTCTTTTCATTGTTTTACCTTTCTCACTTTATTATTTTTCTTCAGCTTGTAGTCATAAACATTTCCCTTAAGGCCTGTTTGTAAAATTACAAGATTTGGCATCTCATCCCTCGGTCAAATTCTTCCTAATAAGGATGAATTGCGTCCTTGAATATATAACCCCTTCATAAGTGTTGGTGTAGGCATTTGAATATTGTTGGACTAAAATTCATAAATTTATTTGAATTATATTTTAGATTCTAAGTTATATTTGTTCAAACAAAATTATGATCTAATATAATCGAATACTAATTAAATATCAATGTATATATTTTTTTTTAAAAACAACTTAGTAGGGCTAACATCTAGTTGGTATTCAAAAATGAGTTCTGTTCCATTAGGTCAAGGTACGAACGACATGTATCAAATGACATGTCAATTCAAATTAATTAAGTATTAGCAAGATCGTGCAACATGGGTAAGTAATCTTGTATGTCAAGTCGATCTAAGAATCAATCAAATGTTAAGTGTTCGAATGACATCATTCAACTAATTACATACAAATTTATCACATATCATTTGTTTCACCACAAATTAGTAGAAAAACGTCTTACAACCTTATTTCTCCACGCCTATATAAAGAAGGTTTTCATAACGTCAAAACGTCTACGATCTAAAAATCGACCGTGATGACACTTATCTCAATCCTCACGATAGGTAAGCTAACCCACCACAACAATACCAAAAAGCAGCGTAAATAATTTAAATAAGAAGACTAAGAGTTTTAATAATAAAAAACCTCCCAAAGATAGATCACATAAAAAAAAAAACCAAACTCACCTTAAAATCATAATCTGAATCTAAGGACTTGATAAGTCACAAGGTCCAAGTCTCTATCCACTGAATACAACCCATCAAAATGTAGAAATATCCGAAAAAAAAATATAAATAAGAGATAACTATAAGAAAACATTCAAAAGCACTGCGAGACAATAACAACTACCTCTGGTTACACTAAGAATAGCCTCGAGTTTTGCCTCTGAAGTAATGACAATTAGAGCTACGTCCAAAACTTGCACAAAAATATACAGAGAAGCAAAAGTGAGCAAGAAATTCACGTGTACTGAACAACTTTCTCAACTGGCCCTAATTCTAAGCAACGACGAGGACCATTAACAACACCAGCCCCCAAATATAACCATATAACCTACACTCAAGAAAGTCACACCTAAACTAACACTAATAATAAACACATAAGGAAGAATTTGAAGAAATGATAGGCCCGAACGAGAAACTTCTAATGCCAATTGATACCGTAATTCACAACTAAACCAATCAATTTCATCAAATTATATATAAAACTAATAATAACACTGACAAATCAATTTTCACATCAAAAGCCAAATGCAATTAAAAACACTTATATGATGCATGTAGATTCTGCATGTACATACCTACTTCTCCTTAGGGATAATCAAGTTGCATGAGAAGATCGATAAGCCCATGAACTATCCGACAAAAACCTTAGATTGTTCAGTAGAAACCTCATAGTATCTGGCAGAAACCTTAGACTCACAAAGCCATTAGAAACTTTGGCACTATCACATACCCAACCCATTATAATCAAAATCACATCACAAAGATAGAAAATAGTTCTACTTCATCACCATTTAATCAATCTCTCAAGTATAAATCCGTTGGGCATAATAATTAGGATCAACAACATAATATCAACAACTCAATGGCCAAATCAACCCTCAAGGCGTATAAGCTAACCCAACTGGACCTCAACTTAAAATTCCATCACAAACCATTAACACTTCATCAAAATCAAGAAAAGATTAATTTATCACCTATTTTTTATTTTGCACCTTTCACAAATACATTGTTACTTGGCATCTCACCTATACGGGAACCCCAATTTCCCATTATTCCCTCTATGATTTAAATGATACACAACCATCTAAACACTTTGAAAATGAGTAAAAGAAATCCCAACTTGTCTTAAAAGTGGTCTCAAACACTCAAATTAAAATCTTGTCCTTCTGGATAGCTTTTGAACGAGTCCAATTTGGCCAAATATGGATTCTACATAAGAAAATAGAAGCATAGATACCTATATACTATACTTATACTCCGGGTCCAAAGATCCAACCAAAGAGTCAAACTCGAGCCCCATAAGCAAAACTAAAATTATTAAAAAAATTATGTTACCCATAACTTAGGGAGTTCAATTATAAAATTTCATTAAAATTTGAGATAAAATCAATCTTCAAAATCTCAAATACCATGTCAGAACTTAGTTAGAAAATTTTAAATTTACCCTTTTTAAATTATTAATTTAAAGATAAATCATTAAGAATCATTGAGATATACTAAAAAATGGATTATAAACTTACCAAATAAATAAATATTAAAATTTATCTTTTAAATCTCTCAATATCAAGTTTTTAAGATTAAATAATCGAGATATGGAAAAATAGAGTGAAGAAAGGAGAAGTCATTGTTTAATTGACAAGGACGTCATCTATGCAAAGATTTATATGCAATTGTGATATCACAGGCAAGATATCCTCCGTTGTATAAAAGTTTACTGACCCAGTTTACCATCGTAACGCGATCCTGTTTTGCAGGAGTGAAGTAACAAGGGGAGAGAAATCCCGCAATCACAACATTGCTGCTACGGGTAGGACCGCAGGAGAGGTTAAAGACTATGTGGTCAAACTCTGTAGGAGCGTCATCTTAGCCGTATGAGCATCTTAACCTGTGTGGGCCAAGGGTCGTGGGTGTGATGCACAAGATATAACAACATACAATAACATCAAGCTAAGTTTAACTTTTCAAATGGAGTTTCAAGATTTGTTTGAAATTCCATGAACACAAATCAAATATGCAACTAGAAAAAAATCGATATTGTAGACTCAACAAGACCATCAAATCACCAATAGGATAATCCAATATTGACTTAAACTAATTCTAAGATTAAAGAAAATAAAAAAACCCTACTAGAAAACCAAAATACCCTTGAAGCTCTAGCGAACTGAACTAGACTTCCTTGTAGACCAAAAAACACCTCCAAGAATTTCAAATTTGAGCGCTCTAATGCTAAATATTGACTAAGGTCAAACACTAAGATTTTGAAATCTTATAATATATCTTCTAAACATCCAAACCACATCGAAATCCCTAAGACTCAAATTGAAGGTCTACCTACACCAAAGACCACATTCTAGAGTTGATGATAAAACTAAAAGAATTACTCTATCTCTAAATATTGACTAAAGTCAACTCTTCCAACTTCTAAGCCTCTAAAAGGTTAAACTTACATAAACAAAACCAAATGCTTTGGCTCCTAAACAACACATACAAGAAGCAAAAAATTTAAATAAGGTAACTATGGAGAGAGGTAAAATAATTATGTTACGTGAAAACCAAGAAATAACCTAAAGGGTCATTAAATCATACACTACTAAAAATTAATGTTCTTCCTCGAACATAAGAGAAGGGAGAATACTTGAACTGTTGAAAATCTAAGAATATCTACTACACAAGTCTGCCTCAGTCTCCCAAGTAGCCTCTTTAACTGAACAATGCTTCCACTGAACCTTTAAAAAAGGTTACTCTTAGTCCTTAGCCTCTGAACTTGTCTTTCTAATATGGAAACTGACTCCTCCTTGAAGTTCAAATCCCAATCCCATTAGATCATATGAGAATCATCAGGAATATACTTACTCAACATCATAACATGGAAGATTGGGTGCATTGATGATAAACCATGGGGTAGCGACAACTCGTAGTCCACCTCAACTATGGGTTGAAGAATCTCAAATAGGTCAATGAACCTCTGATAAATATTTCCATTCTTCCATATATTATTACATCCTTCATGGGTTAAGCCTTTAAAAATACGCGATCACTAATCATAAACTGTATACCACAAACTCTCGGATTACATAACTCTCCTACCTACTTTGGGATATCAATAACCTACCCTGAATTCACTTGACCCTTTCCAATAAATCTCACAATAAGTTTATACCCCATGTCTTAACCTTGAAGGCATCAAATTATATAAAAAGAGATTTACACCCCCACCATATAAAGACTCAAACCGTGTCATCTAAACGATGGAGAACTTTTGTTGTATGAAAATTCACTAAAGAAAAGAAATAGTTCCACTAACCATTAAATTTGATCACACAAGCTCGGAACATATGTTCCAATACTTGAATAGTGGCTCGAACTGACCATCGATTTGGGGATGAAAGGTTGTACTCATATCCAATTGGATACCCACTTACGCTGCATCGAACTATAAACTTATGAATTAAACTAAGTACTTTAATAAAAAATAATAGAAATAAGTACCTCATACAAGAAAACTACCACGAGGCACAACCGGCACCTGATGCCAAAATATAGGCTTTAGTCGACCCTGTCGAACCATTTTCCAAGGCATATAACAGATACACATAATAAAAAATGAATAAGTATATCTTGCCTAAAAAAATAGGCCCTCGGTTGAAAAGGCCCTTGCCAACAACTCTACAAAGAAAATACCTACTCCCAACAGTTCATGTACAATGGTCAAATAGTTGCACACAAAACCTATTTGGGCTATCGAGGCCACAATGATATTTAGAAAAGCATAAACCCTATGGATCTTCGAGGTCACCAAGATCTATTTATAAAAACTATAAATAAGTATATACAATATAAGCTAGGACAACAACCGTTAAACTATCAATTACAAAAACAACAAGGCCCAACTGTCTAATAAGCTACAATCGATCAATATACAAGGCCAAAATGGTCACTACTATTTCTATAAAACCCAACAGAATAGTCTACAAGCCATATGAATACAACAATTGGTAGAACAAATCCACCAAACAATACAAAATATATTCACAAAAAATAGGAAAACTATGAGACTCTAGCTGCTCATAGAAGGAAAGAAGTCAAACAATCTGCTAAAAACTTGATTGTGTTATTGGATGGGTCTGTCTAATTGCTACTCAAGACCTTTAGGAATGAATTCAACGCCCTCAGTCAATGCAGTATTAGTACAAAATAATATACCAAACATTTAAGGTAAATTGAAAGCTAAAACGAAAGTTGACATTATTAATGTAGCAAGTAATCAGATAAGGAGCCAAAAGATAGTTAAAACATATTTACCTTCCTTTGAATCAGACTTTATAATCGTTATCATAATTAGTTCTGTTATTAATTAAACATACCTGGGCCTTAACTGAAATTATACACTACTAAATATAACCTATAAAGAGAGTCAGGGATAATCAAACCAACCTACATATTCCTAATACAAGAAAAAAATAATCAACCAATAATATAATTGTCCCCCATAAGCACGACAAATACAAAAATCAAACAAGACCACCTACCCGGTCCACCCTCATAAGCCTGTCAGACATATAATCAATCTATATACCCTTTTAGACCCTTTACTTAAACCCCATTGATTATCTGAATAAAACTTTCTAAATCTGTAGGTATCAAAATTAATTTTTTTGAGTATGTACGCATCATGATTTAATATGAATTTCAAGCTCTATGCTACAATATAATTTATTCACCATAGGTACAAGCTTTCCCCATAGGTGCAGTTTGCTCGGCCTGTAGGCTCGGTCTACCTATCTCGTAGGCTCAATCTGCCTTCCCCATATGTACGGTCCGCTCGATTTGTAGGCTCAGCCTGTCTGGATCCTAGGCTTTGTGTGTGTATATATATATATACATATACATATACATATACATATACATACACATAGACACACAAACACACACACATACATATATATCAATGTGTCTGTAGCTCTAAGAGCCTGAAATGTTTGTGTTTATTGAAGCTAAAACTAGCTCATATGCGGGTATTCATACAATAAAAATATCACAACGATAGAAAGTAATCACAAGAAACCTCAATATAATTATAACATGCTTTATAAGGTACTAAGTAAAGAATAAAATGCTACCTAACAACATTATATCATAATAAAGTGCTACCGAAAAACATTATATCATGCTATGGTAGCCTTCTCAATAGTGTAACACTACGAGTCAAAATAGCGGTGATACATAATAAGCTTAGTCCTTCAAAGACATGCCTGAGTGAAAAAAAAGACTTAACATACATTTTAACTGAAGCCTCAAATTGGTCACTATAATGAAACCAATGTGAGAATTAAAAAGGAAGCAAGAATATAATGACTCTCTAGGTAATTTTTTAATTTTTATTTCAAATTATAGTTTTACCCTTTCCTGCAATTTCTTTGTTTCATTTTGAGTCCGTTGGGGTGGTTGATTTGAGAGTGAAAAAACTATATTGATTAGTTTGAGAAATGTTTGACTTTGAGAGGTTTAAAGTTGAAAATGATTGACTTTAGTTAATATTTGGAGTTTCAAGTCTTGGATTCAAAAATTCTTTAGTTCCAATGATTATGGAATGTGGAATTAGGTCTATGAGGACCTTTGTTTTGAGTTTTATCCTTTTTGGTGGTTTAGGTGGTTCGATGAGATAATATATAAGTTTAAGTTATAAATTTAAATTGAGTCAACATTCGAGGTTAAAGTGCTTGTATTTAAAATACGATAATTTTGTTAGTTTTAGGAGGTAATTTTTAATCTTAAAAGAGGTTCTTTATATTTTCTGGTAGTCCCAAGGAATTTTGGTCTTCTTGTGTAAAGTTTTATTTAGAACTATTCCTAATAGGTACAACGTTGAGGAGATCTGGCATCTATATTTTGATGATTATTTTGATTTCGTTGATTTTGGAATATCAAATTTAGTATGTTCAAATTTATGATTTCCGAATGAAACCTGAGGGTCTAACCGTGAGATTTTTATTTCCTTGAACTCTTGGTGTAAGATTTCTGGTGCAAGTGACTTTGTTCATTGCATTTGTTATATGATGACTGGATTCATGAAGCCTCTTTCTAGGTATGCTTCTTGATCGTAACATAGGTACCATATTCGCAAAGAAGAATAGTGTGTATAGAGTTCAGGTTGTTCTATGTAACCGCGATAAGCCCAGGTCGAGGGTTGTTGCATTCGTGAGGTAGTGGTTGTACTCGTGATGAGTAAACTACGTCTGGAAAGATTTAAATCCCTTTCCTGATTTTTTTTCTCCCCATTTTTAAACTTAGAGCTTTATTTACTCAATTTTCAAGAACTAAGAGGAGATTTTCGAGACCAAACCATTGGGTAATGATTCTCAAACACTACTTCACTAAATTCCATTGAGTATTCCATAACATTAACTTGGAATATGTGATTTTCAAATGCTAAAATTAGGAATTTTAGTCCTAAAAATTGAAAAATTAAATTTCATGATGTTGAAGAATGAATTGAATTTGAATGTCGATAAAACTCCCTGATCAGACTCCCTAAGTTATGAATAACGTATTTTTGAAATAAAATTCCTCTTTTACCCCTATGGGCTTAGGTAGATTTTTAGACTATGTTTAAAAATATGGTGATATGGGTATTGATAATCTTATTTTCTTATGGGTAATGTGATTTTAATACGATTGCAACTATGCAGAGGCTCTACGAAAGGAAAAAATGATTTCATGATTTTTGACTCCTAAGTAAGGTAAGTTGCGGTTTAGTGACTCTTTTATAAACTATTTATGTGCTTCTGTAATAGTCATATGTAATTACGAATAATGGAGATATTTAAGGGTGCCCGTGTGGTTGAGATGTTGAGGTTTCATTCGAGTACTGCTATCTAGCATGACAACAAAAATAAAGGAATTATTTGTGAATTTTTTCTATCATTCTTGATTGTGAATTATGAATATGTTAGCATATTGTGATGCCTTGTAAGGGTCTAAATGTTGTGATGAGATGCTATAGTGATAGCTTATTTAGACTTAATTGTATGGAAATGAAATCTTGTCACAATACCTTGTGGTGGTAAATTATAAAAATATTATTATGATCTTTGGAGACTTATTTATGTTGAGATGATTTATTATTGAGATGCCAAGTGGAGGCTTATTTTCCTTGATATGATATATATCTGTGATGATGGCCCATACGAGGCTCGTGTTGGATTATCGTGATTTCAAATTTTCACTTCTTCTTGTTATATTTAATACATGCTTACTTGATAATATTGTATATGAAAATTGATCTGTGGTTGTTGAAACTTGAAAATGTCTAATGAAAAAAGTTTTGGCTAATGATAAGACCTAAAGAAAAATATTTTCAGGCATGTGAAAGTCAAAGGAAACGGTTACAGCTACTGATGTGAAGTACGAACAGAAATAATTTTGGATTTAGTGTATGGCTTAGCTAGCCCTCATGGGTATTTACTGACCTCAGATAGGCAATGAGTGTGTAGTTATAGGGAAGAACAACTCTCGAAATCAAGCATGTGTGTACCACATAAGAACTCAGTTTTATACTTATAGGGAAGATAGGCAGTGAGTGTGTACTGATAGGGAAGACATGCATTATGTTTTTGGCATATTATATTGCCTTACATTAATTTGGTACACTCATTGATTCAGTTTTCGTGATTTGTGATTCAGTTGCTTAAGTTGCTTATAGTGGTTGACAGATTGTTTTTGAGATATTGAATTGGTACTTTGAAATATTAAAACTGAGTTCTTATGTGGTACACATATGCTTGATTCCTAAAGTTGATTAAATTATCCTTGTTTACTTGGATTATTCAGTTACACTATATATTATTGATGGATAATTGTTGGATTGTAGGTAGTAGTTGTTAGGGCTTGGTTTGATGGTAGGAGTTCTCGTCATTTATTTATATTAGGCTCAACCAACGACACTTCTGAAATCGCATTTTGTACTCACTCTTGTTCTTGTACACTTTTATTTACAGGTACCAAGCCAGGGACCTTGTGATTCCACTAGGTTCGTAGGTCTCACTATATTCAAGAAAAATCCAATAGAGTCTTGTAGATCGATGCAGATATATCCATTATTTATCCTCGAGGGGCTATGAAACTTTAGAAAAATTCTTTTTATCCTTTTCTAGTATGATTAGTTCGATGTGTGCTGAGTCATTTGGTATTCTTCTAAAAAATGGCTAGGACCAGAGCTACCACAGACAAAGAAGAAGGAAAAATGTTGATCAAGAGTGGGAAATGATATGATTTGATTAAGGGGAAGTGCTCTAATTGTATTATGGATAACTATTTGGTACTTACAAAAGCTCTATCTAGGTTGTGTAAACTGCAGATAATTGACATTGGAAGCAGATCATCCTATTACAGTGTCTGCTTTTGGAGGTAGACGTCGAGCACGAGACCGAGTAGGACTAGGGGAGCTTCTCCAGTTAGATGACATACTAGAGAAGCCTCATCTAAGCCTATGTATGAGGGGAGATATGATTAGATTCACTAATAGTAAGTTGTTGCACTGTTGCTACAAAATACCTTTCTTTGGGTCTAGGTGTACTTGAGTGGATTGGATAGAGAGATGGTACACCATAAGGTTATCAGACCAGAGTTAGGGCTCAGACCCTATATTAGCAGTAAATTCCTATGTTTCAAGGTCCAGCCTGTCATCCACCTATTTCTCAAAGAATAGATGAGATACCTTTTCTCGATGTTAGGGCTATAGGAATTGTCAAATCGGATATATAAAAAAAACAAAACTGATTTGATATTTTATGAAGATGAACCCACCTTAATTTTAGGGTGGGAAATTAAAGGATACACATCAGTTTATCTTTACCTATCCCGAGTTATTACAGAGTCTGGCATTGGTCCAAGCACATGGTACAAATTATATAACTCTTAAGTTGCATGGCACCGCTGGACAGTGACGATCAATATATTTGGACTCCAAACCTATCAGATCTTCTTCTATGACTTGGGAGATGTTTTTTAGAGACTTCATGGATAAATATATACCTTATAGTGTGAGTGAAAAGTACAGGCACTGATTTGAGCATCTATTCCATGAGGGTATTTATGTGATTGAGTATGAGTCTTATTTTTATGCCCAATCAAGGCATGCATTAGCAATTCTTTCGGATGAGAAGAACAGGATTAGTAGGTTCATAATAGGGTTGATCTACCCTATTTGTGTAGCATGGTTTAGAGCTGCCCAACTGCGGAGAGGGGGGAGGGAAATTTCAGGAGGTGGTTGATATTTCTAGGAGTTTAAGTTGATGAGATGTAAGGAGTTTGGGGATCTTTAAGGCAAGAGGCCCCATACTTCAAGGCGGTTTTATGCTGCCTCAACAGGATGTAGAGGTTCCTTCCGAAAAGGTGGTTAGTTTCATTACCATAGTCCATTCCAAGCAACTTTATATGCTTTTGATAGTGGTTAATCTAGTCAGGGTTCTTTAGTTCATAGCAGAGTTCTCATTAGAAGTATTTAGCTCAAGGTTATTATCTGGTTTATCAGGGTTTTCACAGTAGCCCATGGTCCCTAGATCTTGTAATTAGTGTAGTAATCCTGGGCATTCTGTGAGAGAGA
>JBDJHY010174918.1:0-12237 GCA_039654485.1 Withania somnifera
CAACTAAACAAGTTATCGGAAGAGGTACAATTCCTATTATCGATAACCATCGTTAACTAACTTCAATAGCAAGATTTGGATGAAAGAAACTCTTTGAAACCTTGGCATATTATATTGAGGCACTGGATGCCAAGATGTGAGTCCCCTTCAGACTTTGTGATATAGATTGGTGTAGAATAATGTGATGTAAGGCATTTTGTACATGGTTGGCATACCTCCATGGAACCTTCCATTCCCGGAGACGGACACGTCGTAGGAGGAGTTTGTAGTTGAGTAGAGGTACTTTGGGATATCCCTTCCATGGGTCCTTCCTGATGGTACTTAGGGTGTTGGCGGAGGAGAGAACACAAAAACTGAGCATCATTATGTTTTTGTTAACTTTATCACACTTGCTGTTTGTATGTACCCATTAGTAGTATGGGATAAAAGATGGGTGACCGTGCATTTTGTGTACTATTCCATTCCTATAGGGGGGTAACAGAGTCTTACTTGCTATATATGTTTTCTTATTGTTGTCACTAGTTATAGAATTTACCTACTGATCTTCCATACCTTGTGGACTTACTTGTGTGTGTTTCTACTTGCTATACCTCCCCCTCTATATTTTGAGGTTGTTGATAAACCGCTCGTTCTCCACTTGGTCCCTTATATATATATATTGTGTGTGATCTTATTGTTAATACTTTTTTATTGTTGAACAGACCCTCGGTACATTCTTCTATTATTACCTACGATCCTCCTATGTTGATTAACTAGCATATTCATACACTATGTGCTTTCTTCTTCTCTTCTGTATGGCTAGCTATTTGTGTTGTATTACTTGCTTCGCGGACCCTATTTCTTCTAATGTTGTTATTTACTGCTTATATTTTTTATGTGCCTAGTAGGCCCTTAAATCCTAATAAGTACTTGTTACTTCAACGAATTTTACTTATACTGCACTTGTGTTCCCCTAGTATTGATCCGAGTACTAGAGCCCGACGTTGATAGTTATTTATGCCTTCTTCCAACTACTATTGGATATATAGGGTAAGCTTGGGACTCCATCTTGGATATTCATCTTATCATATTTTTATTTTGTCTCTTTGCACTTTTAGAGATATACTTTTTATTTATTGATTATACTTATATTTTGTAGTTTGTACTTTACTGGCTCTATATATACACTAATACCAGTTCCTAGGGAGGTTTATTGATTTAGTTATATTATTTCATTTCCCTTAACTCATCTACTTTCATTTACCTTACCTATTGTACTTGTGAGGTTCTTGCTTGCTATAGTATCCCTTCGGTATGATCTTAAGTGACCGAGTTAGTTCTCCTACAGTTTGTTAGTAGGACCAATCACGATTCAATAAATTAGGTCATGATAGCTTGGTATCAGTGCATAGGTTCCAATTGATGTCATTCTATAGAGCCAATGTCTAGTAGAGTCCTGAGAATCAGTGCAGAAACATTTGTAACTTATCTTTGATCGGGTTTTATAGCATGTTAGGAACTTAAATCTCTTTCCGAATCATGTGTCGTCTATGTATCTTAGATATTCTTTTATAATTGTCTTTTGTTGTTTTTATTTATATACAAATGGCATGCAAATGATCTATGCCAGCAAAGACAGTAAGCCCTCCGATCCATCATCTTGGGATTCAACACAGGGCAATGATATGGAACCTATAGGGGATATGATTATGGTTTAGATTTATGACACCCTGGAAGTCACATAGGGCAATGATATGGAACCTATAAGGGCTATGATCCTGCCAATGATATGGAACCTATATGTGGATGTCGATTCTGGCTATAGAACTATTTCCACTTTGTACTCGAGATGTTTATGCTATCCTATGGTAGTTACACAACATATTTGGAGGTCCTCCGATAGATCAAGAATCGACGTGCACCTAGTGGGATGCCTTTGGTGCTTCTAGTTCAGATGTACCACCAACAAATGCAGTTCCACCTCAAGCTCTGCCTGTTCAGCTAGAAGTCCTTATTCTGTCTCAGCTGTAGTGTATCCTAGTTATTTCTCCCATAGTGGAACCATAAGCTGCTATGTATGATTTGGAGAAGAAGATCCTGACGAAGTTTCTCATATTATATTCGCCGCAGTTTGCTAGTTTTTCGGGGAGAGAGCTCATGAGTTTATGTTCGATTATGAGGAGGGATTAAGGAACATCGATATTCTAGAATCTCATGGGGTTGCCTACACCACCTATTAGATATTTGGTGTACCAAAGTAGTGCTAGAGATATCTGAAGACTTGTAGGCTAGCAATATTGCCTTGCATAACTTGGAGTGAGTTCTTTAAGGTATTCAAATGGAAATATGTCTCCTGAGAAGAGCGTTATAGGTCGAGAGAGGAGTTTAGACATCTAGAGCATGCCCTGGTGTCAGTTGTTGAGTACGAGGATCATTTTCATCATCTATCTATATATGATATTGAGTTTATGCCCCAGAACACATACCGAGTTTATGCCTAGAACACATACCGAGTTTGCAGATTTGCTTATGGATTGGGAGATATACTTCATAAGGTTGTCATTATTTATTTCTGATGGGCGTATATTTTAGGCAGTAGTTGATCATGTCAAGTCTATGGAGTCTGTATTTCTCAGTTTGTGCTAGCGCACCAAAAATAGGCTGAGGTAGTAGGGTAGGTATAGGGGTCCCATATTGGCTTTTGACCTATCATTGGCCTTTTGATGACCATAGGTTGACTCTAAAAGTAGTTGAATGCTAATGCGGGGGTTGAACTTTAGGTTTTACCCTTAGGTTTGGGTTGTTGTCTTTTAATGCTAGGTGTAGCTTAGTTGGCCTTCACAGCGCATAGGTTAGCTATAGATATTCCCTGTGTTATGCATTCTTAGCATGTGAGAGCCATGAGGTTAAGCTTTTGAGAGTGCATTTTAGGCTTAGGGCCATTATCATAATTTTCTATCACTATTTGACCCCGAAGGCTGGTTGTTTTATAATAACGATTAAAATAGATAAAAAAAATGGGATTTTCTAATAATAATGATAACATAATTTTGTTTCGTACTTGATTTAAACTCGATTGCGTATCGAGAACCCAGTACTACCTTTTTAATTATTTTTGACAAGGTTTCATACTCTGTCACCGGGTACCACTACTTACTACTTATGATGGCACTTGAGTCCAACATCACTCTGCTATGAGTACAAATGATTTCATGCTAATTCACGCTTTGGTTGGGACCTTGTTTCCCCTGGGATATTAAGACCGAATGCAATGAGTTGTCGAGCTTATAGTATAATGATATTATTATACTGAGGCATTGTATTTGAGATGTAAGTCTCTCTAAGACTCCCTAATATGAATTGGTGAGGCATACTGTGATGTTAGGTATTTTGTACACGGTTGGCATACCTCCATAGACCATGCCGGTCCAAGAAAGGACACACTAGAGGAGGGGTTTGGGGTGGATTGAACTCACTCAGGGGTTGACCTTCCATGGGTCCTTCCTGTTGGTACTTTGGGTGACAGAGTCGAAGCTTACACCGAACTGAATATAATTATGTAGATGGGCATGACTTCTGTATACTCTGTCATACTTATGGGGGCTTGGAAGGGTCTTACTTTCTTTATATGTTTCCTTATTGTTGGAACAAGTTGTAGACTTTACCTTCTAAACTTTCTTACCTTTGTAGGCTTACTTGTGCTTATTTCTACTTGTTTCACTTCCTTGCCCCTCCCAGAATCTTGAGGTTATCGGTACACCACCCTTTCTCCCCTTAGTCCCTTTGCTATCTGTCTTGTCTGGTCTTATTGTTACTATTTCTGTATTGCTGCAAGGATCCCAGGTACCTCCTATTCTTTCTTGCTATCCTACTGCATTGTTTAGCTAGTATGCTTGTACACAATCTACTTTCTTTCTTCCCTTCTGTGTGGCTATCTTTTGTGTTGATCCTATATCTTATATTCGTTTTATTTACCTATTTTATATTTCATATGTGCCTAGTGGCCCCTCATAGACTATTGTGAGCTTATTGCTTCCGTGACCTGTACTCATACTGCATTTATGTTCTCCAAGTGCAAATATGATAAGTAATGCCTGATGCTGATGGTTTTTCATACCTTCTCACTATTACTTTTGAAGATGTAGGGAATGCTTTGGATGTATAACCTGGAATTGCATCTCTTAAGCTTTGAATTTTTTCTTTTTTTGCATTTTCAGAGACAGACTTTTAATTTATTGACTGTACTTGTACTCTGTACTTAAGTGGCTTTTATGTACACTAACTAGGTCCTTGGGAGGTTTTTTGATTCAATTATGTTATGTCATTTACCTTGTGTAATCTACTTTTATTTACCTTATCTATTATACTTGTGCGGGTCATATTTGTTATTCTATCCCTCTGTAACATCCTCAGTTTACAAGGTTGGTTCTCTTATAGGTGGTTTCTAAGGTGAGATTATGATTTGAGAAATGGGGTTGTGACAATTATAGCGCTAGTTTTGTATTGCTGTTTGAGAGCTAGATTTTTCTTTGTATTTTGATGGTTCAGGTATTGGCTTAGGGTGTGTCCTGATGTAGTAGGGTTGAGTTACTTCATATGCATCGAGATATCTAAAGGTTTATGAGCATAACTAACACACTCATGACTTGAAGTTGGCAGCCAACGTATTTAAGCTCAAGATCTAAAGGAATTATATTCCATGTGAAATATATGCTGACCTATTATTGCCTTCAGTATACTATGAACCAGCAGGAGCTCAAATTAAGGCAGAGGAGGTTGATTGAGTTGCTGAAAGATTATAGTATTATAATTTTATACCATCCAGGAATGGCAAATATAGTAACGGATGCAAAGAGCCTAAAGGCAGTCATTGTGGGTAGCTTGGTGCGTTGTTTGTTTATAGAGGCCATTGGCCTTAGAAATTCATTCTTTTGTTGATCGGTTGGTTAGATTATATTTGACAAACTCTAGGAGGGTTTTGTCTTATGTTAGTTTTCTTTACATGATCTAATTCAACAACATGAGTTTGAGGATTGGCATTTGAGTACTCTTTGTGGCCAGGTGTTATCTAGTGAGGCGACAACGCTTTTATGTATTAAGATGGAGTTCTGAGATATAATGATTAGGTTTATATCCTACGGGTTGATAGTTTAATTTATTTGATGTTGCGTGAGGTTTACAGCTCCAAGTATTTGATTCACTTGGGTGTAGATAAGATGTTCCATGACTTACATCAGTTATATTGGTGGAGTAGGATTATAAGGGATATTTTAAAGTATGTTTCTTGGTGTTTGAACTTCTAGTAGGTTAATTTAGAGGAATAGAGACTCGTTATTCCTACTTAGAAGTGGGAGTGTGGGACTATAGACTTCATTTCTGTGTTACTGCATACTTCCAAAGACCATGATCTATTTGGGTTATCGTTTTTAGCCAACTAAGTCAGCACATTTCATCTCATTTCATCAATCCTACAATGCGTGGATCATATTTATCTTCAAGTGGTGGTTCAGTTACACGGGTTTATGATATCCATTATCTCAGATCGTGGTACATAGTTTACCTCCCATTTTATAGAGAACTGTTTTGCAAGAGAAGGGTAGTGAGGTTTAGCTTAGCTCACTATTTCTCCATTAGATATGGTCTTTTTGAAAGGATTATTTAAGCCCTTTTAGATATATTCAAGGATTTTGAGTAAGATTATAGGGGTCCCAGGACCAACATGTAGCCTTAATAAAGTTCGTGTATAATAATAACTACCAATCAAGAATTTAGATTGCACTATTTGAGGCACTAGATGGTGGGCAGTGTAAATTTCCTATTGGGTGGTTTGATAATTTTGAGGCAAGAGTTTAGGGTATAGATCTTCTCATAGATTTGGTTGATTGGTTTTGGATGATTTTTGATAAACTGTGGGTAGCGCAAAGTAGGTAGAAGAGCTACATGGATCATCGACTTTATTCCTTAGAGTTTGGGGTGGTGATTGGGTATTCTATTGGTATCTTCGATAAAAGGTGTTATAAGGTTCGATAGTCGGGGAAAGCTTAGCCCCAGGTATATTAGGCCATTTGATATTCTAGAGAAAGTTGGGGATATTGCCTACCGGTTAGTCCTGCCTCCTATGTATTAATCTATTCATAAAGTCTTCCATGTATCATTTTTACGATGTTATATTTCATATGAGTCGCATGTGAACCATTGAGATTATTTCATTTGGACGAGAGTCTATTGTTCTTTCAGGAGATGGTTTCTATCTTAGCTAGAGATATCAAGAGGTTGAGATCAAGAGATATGCCTGTGTTTAAGATGTATTTCATACATTATTTGGTTAAGTAGGCAACTTGGGAGGTCAAGAGTGATATGTATATTTAGTATCGACAGTTGTTCGAGCCTTCAGGTACCTTCATTCCCTTTTTTTTGGCCTATCTTGACATTCGGGGATGAAATTCCATTTTAATAGTGGATATTGTAATGACTCTTATGATTATTTCTATGTTTTATGTGTGTTCTTGCACTCTAGAGCATTTCACTATCTTCCCCAGATCAGGTTAGAGCCTGAACATAGGTAATTATTAGGTTTAGTCAACATTTCTTCTAGACTAGCTTGAAATTGAATTACGAAAATTTCGTTAGATTTAAAAAGTTGATTTAGTCTACGTGAGGCCTTTGTTCTGGTCTAGGAGATTTTGGTGCAAGTTTATCTCATTTGACAAGATAACAATTGGCCGACAGTTGAATGCTTGACATTGGTGAACATTCAATAATTGAAGCATCTAATTGGAAATCCAACTGCGCTATTAGTTAGAAAATATCAAGGTTGGGTTAGGAAAAGTGTTGGTTTGCCTCACAAGGCATCCGATGTGATTTTAAGGTATTTTGTAGATTTTAGGAATTTTTTTGTTTGCGTTTAACTGGTCAACATTACTCCAAAATGACCTTGCATTAGGATTTTGACTGCATCATTGAGTCCACAATGTTATTTTGGGTATGTTTGTATTATTCATTTGTGTATATCAGACTCCAAACCAATTCCAAATGATGTTTGGAGAATTTTTAAAAAGGCTGGTTTTATTGTCAAACAACACCTGGTGCAGGCCGCAGATGCTCTTCGGTGAAGGATAATGTCTTCAAAAACTACACCTCATTTGAAGTGTAAAGTGAATATTTTCAAATACACAACCCAACCTAGGGTTGGTGTCAATCCCGCAAATAATGTGGTGAAATACAATTTACTAGAATGTTGTTTTTGTAGTAAGTATTTCAAGAGTAAATTATTACAGGAATGTAAATTTTGGGTTTTAATTTCAAGACTATTTTTTAATAGTAGGAAGTTCATAATCTCCTTAAGTTATGAACAAGGATGATGAAGACACTAGGACTGTGTTCCCCATAACTTCATAACTCCATAAATGTTTACTATCGTTCTATTGCGGTTCTATTAATGATAAATCTATAGATTAATTTCACCTAAATGCCACCATTCCCAATCATGTGACTTTACGCTAATCTCCACCAAGTCCCATAATGCATTCCATACCAACCCCTGATTATTGATCTCGAATTTAACCATCTCCGCTAGGTCTCAGGTTAATAAGATGGAATCACCCAATCTCTTTTGTAGTGTTCTTTTCCTAATATATAACCCCTTAAAGGCAAGTAAATAATATGGACAAGTTCTTAACGTTCGCCAGCGCATGAGAGAAATCAAACTTTAATGACCCTTCCGATCATTTACACTTTTTTTTCATTTCCTTGTATCTTAGATCTTTTATTTAGCGGTCCTACGTTATATATGACTTATATGTAATTGTGGTTTGGTTCTCGGGTCATTTGTTTTGTCATTATTTTAGTTTCCTTATTTTAAGGCCTATTTTTTATGATATAGTTAACTCCAATCAACATTTCTTGAAGACGAACTAGGAATTGAATTCTGATGGTTCTGTTAGTCATAAAATGTGGATTTTGTCTAGATGGAATCTCGGTTTGTGTCCAGAAGCCTTTGTTGTGATGCTATCTCGCTTTGCATATTTTATGATCTTTGTTGTCCATAAATGGAGCTTAAGTAGTCATCTTATGATTAGAGCATCAAATTGTAAATATGATTGCACCATTAGCTCCGAAATTTTGAGTTAGGGATGGATTAACTGTTCATTCATGCCTTAGGTTAGCCAAGCTTATTTTGGGTACTCATTTGGTATTTATCTAATTTAGTCTAAGGATTGACTTTAGACAATGTTTCTTCAACACTATCTTAGATCAAAATTTCATCTGCACTGTTGAATTCGGAGTGTCCTTTCCATGCAAATTACATATTTTGTTTGTGTTCATCGAGTTTTGAATGTCCCCAAAGCATTAACCAAATTCTAGCTTATGTTTGCTATCATATGGTAATTTCTCATAGCAATCACGGTCGCCATGACATAGTTTTATTATCTAGACCATTGCGATTGTGGAATGTCCCTCATTATCATGGTGAGTTTGACCTAACTGTTGACTATCTCCTCTTCTTTGAAATTGCATTAAGGACTCTGCGGTCGCAATGCTTAACTTTTTCCTCCTTCATGACTGCTGCCAACCTTACCGATCGCAATGCCTTCATCCCTGACCCTTTGCGGTCGCGGTGATCTGTGCCGCGATCACGATGCACTGTTCACCTAGAAGTATATAAAAAGAAAATTCGACTTTTTCTTATTTTCCTCCTTCATATTCATATCGAAACCCCATTGTTGACATTTTATGTTCTTGGGTCTTCAATATGTAGCTTGGGAAGCATCAAGAAACGTCTCCAATCATAGTTTGCCTAACTGAATTGTAAGTTTTCATTTTGATTTTGTTGATTTTCTCCAAAAAATTTCCTAGTTACTCCTACTATTTTTTGACTTTATTTCTTCAATTCTAGCTTACATCTTACTTGTCTTAGCCAATAATTTTGGGTATGATTTCACTACGATGTGCATAACATTTTCACATCTTTTGTTCGGAATATCGGGTTCGCAGGCCCATAGGCTCATTTTGACCCATATTTTAACTCCAGTTATTTCCATTGATTTTTGTACCGTTTCACTAGTATTAATGTTTATATTAATATTTTTGTATTTTCTTGATTGTTCAATCTTGTTTGCATATTTTGGTAGATTTGGAGCAGTCCGAACAACTGGATCTCAGTATTAGTGAGCTTGTCTTCAGAGGACAAGTAGGCTATGGCTTACGCTATTAGACTTGACTTATATGGGAAATCATAGTACTAATTAGCATCCTTGGGTTGAGAATTTTAAGTTGGTATCCTTGACCAATACACTTTTTATGCTTTTTCTTTATTGCGTATTGACATAGTATTTTGATTATTGAATACCATATGGACCTGAGTGGTCTGCACTGACTATGGAACATAGATTGTGGGATTATTGAGTATTTGGTATTGCTCAGATCATTCATGAATTTCATAATCTTGTTACCGAGATTTTTATGCATTTGTTTCAAATGTTTATGACCAAGATGTCACAACCTAAAACTCAAATTGTGATGGCACTTGTGGTCCCACCAGTAGGCCAGTCAACCCCTCGGGTTGGAGTGACAAGAAATGGTCTGACACTAACAAGACAACATTAATAATGAATCAAGAAATGAGAAGAATGAAATATAACAGGAAAAACAATATGTACAACACCACCAAGAACTAGGAACAATGACAAGATGGAGCTACGTATATCAGAGTGGCCAAAAAGTAATATGCATACACCTTCTCCAACGAGAGGTATATACAAAAGACCAGTCTAACCTAAAAATATAAGGCATAATCTCAACATAACTTGAAAACAGTATTAGCTCGGATGCTAGGAGATTGTTATGATCTCTGAAGTCCACTAGCACAACTGCTCTTCACGATCCCACCTTCTGTGATGACCCACACAAGTATCTACACCACAAAAATAGTACAAAAGTGTAGCATGAGTACCAACAACAAAACTTACCTATTAGGCAACATTGGACGATCGGGCTAAATCAACTACAAGTAATATACATCGAGTAAGTAAAATAGGTCGGAAGAAATGTAATGACCCTCATGGTCATTTATGATAAATAGAAACATTTTTTCCTTCTAGAGAATTTTGGTAGTTTTCCCAAGTCATTTATGACTTGCTGCGACCGACAACTTGGATCCCTAGCAACTCGATCGATAAATATCCCAAATTCTCTATTGTAGAGCCTTAAACTAAGTACTCGTTGACTAAAGAAAAATCAAGATTGACCCTAAGGTTGTGTTTTGGAGGTTTCATTTGCAAGTTATGCGGAATTGTGGATTTTAGTTATGTATGATGCCTAAAGTCAAGCTTGAGTGGTAATTTGATGTTTGGAGAGTCCGATTGAAATTATGACGCTTCTAGTAGCTCTGGAATGATGATTTTAGGCTAACTGATGTGTTGGTGTAATGTTCTGACTTATCATTTCTCTTTCAACTAGTTTTGTGAACAGCTGAAATATTTCGTAGTTGGGTTAAGGCTTAGTAGGGGGTGTATTTCACATAAAATACCTCCTATGTCATTTTTTTATTCCGTTAAGTCCAAAATATGTTTTTCACTCAAGAAACATATAAGGTTTGTTAAATTTAGACTCCGTTTCAATTCTGAGACCCCATTTGATGTTTCTGAAAACCTGCAACAAAAGGGCTATCACGATTAGCATCACGATGTGATGCTTATCTTGATGAGCCACTATTTCACCTATAATTCCATCACGATAGTTATCACAATGTGATAGAATCCCATAACGATAAGGATCATGATCACTTATAAAAGTTTCGAAAAATAACATTTAAACCCTTCACGACCCCAACTTCTTATTTTTATAAACCCACTTTGTTCCAGGCCATTTTTGAGAGAAAAACTTCTCCCAAACACCATTCAAAGGCTCGAAAAATCCTCTCAACATCGTCCTTCGATTTTCACATGATTGTTGGTAAGTCTTCTTCCTTTTCTTCCTTATATTCTTAGTTCCACCATTAATGGCAACAAAAGTAGAAATTGGTGAAACTATCCCATAATTCATTTATTTTTGAGTAATTCTTCGATAATTGAATACACATTTCCTTTAGTATCACTTATACACTGGAATTCCAATGTTAAATCCATACAGATTGAATCTTTTATTCCTTTAGGGCCTAATTCTATTCGGGTTGATTCGAAACCCTTCCCCTACTCGAATTGTGCTCAATTTTGGAACACGGGTTCCTAATGAAGTTGGGAACCCTGTAGTGAAATTTGTTTGCAGTTTCAGCAAGTTGTCCCTGCAAGCCTTTTTTAGGCCCAGTACAGTCCAAAACGTAGCATAAATTACATCGTTAGACTCGTATGGATATATAAAATTCATTGGCACTCGAGTGATATGGGGCCTGAGACTTAGAAATAGATTATAGATGCCCGTGTAGGGTATAAGATGTGGATATCTCATGTTTTTATATGATTTATATGTGTTATTGATGTGCTGTGCATTCATGACACGAGAGGCCGAGCCTAAGGCTCCGATGAGAGTATATTAGGGTTGGGTTGGTATCACCGCTTGATTTGAGCCACGGAGGCTAAAGAAAGATCATGATAATAATGATGATGACTCACAATATGAATTGAGAAATCAAAATACTTAATAGTAATATAAGTAATTGGCTTTTTACTTATTTAGACTTGACATGGAAATGATAACCCGATAACACCATTTTTACTTGTTTTAGTCCAGACTTTCCTCTTGGCATGGGGGAAAATATTATTTACTTAATTAATGCTGGCATTTGAGTCTAACCCAAAATCGACAGTGAATACTGCACTAGGACTTGAGTCCATTGTCGTACGGTATTGAGTATAGCTTTTGACACTTGTGGCATTACTAGTTATGGATACATCATGATACCCAATTTATTGATGGTTATGATAAGATATGATGATATACAGGCTTGTAGCCTTGATTTGACTAGTTGTACTTGCGGTACGATTGATATTCGACATGATATGCCAGACTAGTTGATATGGGCACTAGATGCCAAACTATTGAGACTCTTGAGGCTCTGTGATTTGGGATGTGAGGATACGATGACGTTAGATTTATATGTGGTGATGCACCCCCATGGACCTGCCTCTGGGCTTCCACGCGATGCGGAGGAAGGGGTATGTGGAGTATGGGGGATAACATATACCGGGAACTTTTAGGGTAGCCTTCCATGGGTTCTGCCTGCTGGACCTATGGGTACCGGAGGAGATGCGTACACAGGAT
>JBDJHY010174938.1:0-12236 GCA_039654485.1 Withania somnifera
TATGAATCTCGAGAGTGGATGGTTGATCGCCGCCTCCTTGTCCTGGAGGCTCTCCGGCCGGGGAGGGGCTTGCTATCATAACCCTTTCTCCCGATGTATATGAAAAAGAGTGACGAACTCCTTTTTCTTCGGTCATAGGTTGGTCCAAAGAACGAGAGTCGGCTTCCAACACTGAGGCTCTTGGTCTTACCGGTCTGGGTGGACTGGAAGTGCATAAGTAATTGCGTCAGCTATTGAGTTTGACTTCTATTACAGGAAGAAAGCATCTTTAAGAGAGGAAAGAGAAGGTCAAATAGGACTTCTACCTTAGAGGCACCAGGACCGAAATGATTATCCCTGCTCGATGGGTAATTCTCTGTCTTTGTTTGTGATCATGCTGGGCGAAAGGTAGTTGTAGAGGAGCGAAAAGCCACTTGACTCGTTGGAGAGGAGCGGCTGTGAAATGGCGATTCCCTCTTTTTCATGATCTTTGACTGCTTTAGACTCGATATTTATCGAGCAACCGATAATACTATTTTTACTTATTTTAGTCCAAGCTTTACCTCCTGGCATCGGGAATAATCATTTTTACTAATAAATGCTGGGATTTGAGACCGACTCAGTTCGACAGTGAGTAGGCTGTTGGGACTTGAGTCCGTCATTGTATGGCAGTGAGTACAACTTTTTGACACACGTGGTATTACTGGTTATGGAAACATTGTGATACCCAATTTATTGAGGACTTTTGGAGATACGATGATATATAGCCGTTGTACGCCTTGATATTCCAATGACAGCTTGATGATACTATTAGTATGAGGCACGAGGTGCCAGACTTCAGATATTTTCTGATGACGGCTTGATGATACTATTGATATGAAGCACAAGATGCTAGGATTGAGATTAATTGTGGTATTGAGATTGGGATGTGAGGTTTTGATGACGTTCATGTGCGTGTTTACTTTTCTGCACTTCTTTTCTTTAGTTAGGTCATATGGGAGGCCTATGGGTGAGCATGTTCTATGTACGCTACGCTTCTTTCTGAGGGACTTGTCAGTATTTAATTGCTTTACTTTATCATTCCTATTATTTCTTAGTTGTTATTATTGGGTAATTGCTGCTTTTGGTTATGTGGGATTTTGTACCTTAAACTGTTATTGAGCCATTTACTCTTTCACTTGAGGTTACCGGTATACCGTCCGTATTCTTCTCCTATCTTCTTTGTTTGCTATTTATTGAATTATTAGTCACATATATTGTCGCAAGGATTTCGGGTACATTTTTCTGCATTGCCTGAGATCCTATTATGTGATTAGCTAGCGATAATTGTCTACTTATACTTGATTCTTATTTGAGTAGCTAGCTTTTCCTTATTGCGCTACTTGATTCTGTGACCCCTTTCTTGTATTCTGTTATTTACTGCTTTTATTATTTCTATGTGCCTAGTAGGCCCTTGAAACCTACTGGTATAGGTTGATTCGGTAGCTTGTACTCATACTACACTTGCATATGTGAAGATCCGAGTACAGGTTCTCAGTCGTGATTACTACCAGCGGTTCGTGCAGTTTATATTTTCTTCAGAGATTCAAGGTGAGCTTGACGTCCAGCTTTTACCTGCTTCTCTTTGGATTTGACATTTATATTTGATCTCTATTGTATTTCGGAGACACAGTTGTATTAGACATATCTTGGATTTGTTATTTATGTACTTAGTGGTTTGTTTGACACTGATACTGAATTTTGGGGTATTCATTGATTCTTAAACTTCTGTATTTATATTTATCTTCTGATTATTGTACTTGTACTTTCCACAATAGATATAGTAGTCCTCCTCTCCGGCTTTGGACTACGGGGTTTGGTTTTCCTACTGATGGTATAGTAGGTACCATCATGATACGCGAAATCAGGTCATGACAACATATAAATTCCAAAACCATGTATCTATTGTACACAAGCCACTAATTTTATTCATACAAGTAAATTGATCTCCTTATTGCCCTTAGTAAGTAAATACAAGAATAAATAGTAAGATAAAGTGAGGCATCTGTAAAATTCTAGCAAGATGAACAACTACCTCAGAATGTATCGAAGTACTCCGGAACTGAAGATGGAAGGGCAATCACAAAGTCCCGAAAATGATACCTACATGAAAGGTGTAGAAGAACAAGTGTGAGTATCTAAGAAATATTACTCAGCATCATCCTCGACATGTCTTAATATAAAGAGATGATGATAATCCAAACATCCAACCACCCTCGAATAACTACAACCAGCAGATGGTGATATATAACAGCCCAACAAATAATACAATTATATAATTAACTAACAATCTCCATAAATCAATAACGCCCACAGAGTTTCCAATAACAAGAAATGATCTCAAATAAAAGTCATGAATCAGAATTCAAGTACCAAATCTCAAAAATGAACCACCAAAGCATCAATAAGTAATTAAAACCCATAATATCACTCGAACAGGCATATTAGTCAATACAGGGCCTAACGCAAATGCAATCCAATATGAATATAACCATCATACATACTTGTCCTATCTGTACACACTTGTTATCGATATACAGTCACAGTCAGGATGCATAGAGCCTAATCAAACTATGACCGTTAGAGACCTTGGTGCAACCTATCAATCATGGTCTGTAGGAGCTAGCTAACCCTTGTATCCCCAATATTTTCCCGATAGTGACCTCGGTGCATATTTTTAATACCTGGTAGAAACCTCAAGTTCTAATATCTTAATTACCTCAACCATATATGTCCTTTCGGAACCTCGAATTCCTACATCCCCAATCACAGTCACAACTCAGTTTCCATGCACTAATATTGATAAATAGGCACATATCAATAAAATCATAAAAATTGATTATTAATTTAATGCACACTAAAACTCATCCTATCATAGGAAGTCACAAGTCATTTATTTAGTTATATCATATTAGCCTCAACAGGGCATCATAATTCAACTCATAAAAGTATCAATAAGTCGTCATGAGGCAATCACATTATAACACTAGCCTACCAAAATCAAGCCAACTCAAGGCATCATAACTATATAATAACTAATCACAATCATGTCATAACTGGGCACTCTCAACTAAATATCAAGTATCCTTAATAAAATATCTCAAGTATCACAACAAGATATTACTTTCAATTAGAAAAGCTTAATCAAGGCATCTAAAAACCTAACCATAAAGCAAAACACAAAAATAAACCATAGAATTACATTAACACGTAATTTCACATTTTAAGACTAACATGCTTGACTCTAATATTAGGGTAGGTCCTCAATATTTAACCCATACGAGCACCTCTAGTATACCCATTACTCATATTTATAAGCACTCCAGTAAATAAGCACTAGAATGACGATAGAACCTTAACTTGCCTCAAAAATAAAAAAATCAATCCTTAAATCTTACCTTACGCTCAGTTTTTGAATGAACACGTCTAGTCATAAATACATTACATACAAGAAAAAACAATAGTCAATACCCATAAAAAATTAAAATTTTTAAGATTATTCAAAAATTATATTTCGGACTTACAAGGATAATATGAAATTTTATTATAAAACGAGTTGCCCATCACTTGTAAAATCTAAATATAAAGTTTTATCTAAAACCTACTCTATTTCGTAATCCAAAACCATGAATTTCCATCTTTCAAGTTTATGTCCAAAATCTCATTTCAGCATTCAAAATCTTCAGAATTCAAAGCTAAGAATCATCATTAAGTTGTTTTAGATTAATGAAAAAGGTATAGAAATCATAAACCAATAGCAAGCCTTGAAATAAATTCTTAGTTCCTGAAAAATTTAGGTGGGAGATCATGTTTGCATAACAAAGAATAAAATAGTTCATGAAATAGTGACTTAAATCTGCCAGGTGAACAGTTTTTTCATCGTGATCACAACACTCTCTTCGTGATCGTGATGAACCATCCTAGACTCGATTCTTATTTATTCATTATGAATATGTCATAATAGTCGTGATAACGACTCGGCTCCACTTTATTTCCCCTGATCACATTTAACCAGTCCCAATCATGTTCTACAAGTCGCAATCGTTGAGCACAATACATCAGCACACTCGTAATAGCTAAACAGAAGCAATAAGTGTAAACCAAAAAGTTCCAAATGGACCCTTAGGATTCATTTGAAATCCCGTGAAAATAAACCATATATACAACCATACTAAATTCGACATTTCAGACTCAAAAGAACCATGAAAACATGAATCTGAAGTCTCCTCGACCCGATATCCATTATGAATCCATTTAAACTAAATTTTCACTAAAATGACCAAAACTCTTTTGGAATCCCAGAAAATAAACAAGACCTCATTCTAGACAAAAAAACCACCATCCAAAACTAACAAAATCATTGAATATTTAATCGGAGTACTCTAATATCAAATGTTAACTCAGGTCAACCATTTCACTTAAACTTTCACCTTATCTCATCAAACCATTCAAAATAAACATGAAAAAGACAAAACTAAAATTACAGACCTCCTAGACCAAATTTCACATTCTTGAGCTAGTAGAACTAACAGATTTTAGATTTAAGGCTCCAAACTCCAAATATTGACTAAAGTCAATTATTTCATACTTAAGCCTTAAAACCCAAATATGTTTCAAATTATCCTATAATTTCCTTTTATTCTCAAACCAACCATGAAACTGGACTTAGTTTGACATACTACAACTACGAAAAAAGAGAAAAATTATAAATTTCACTAAAAATGAAAAAATAACCTTTAGGGTGATTACAGATATGCTGATGAAGCTAGTGTCAAGGTTGTCTATTTTCCCCGATGCATTTAAGCCAATGATCAGCCATTGTATTGTACCATGCATGACTTAGGCTCAAAAACCAAGTCTAAACTTAATAGAAGGAGAAAATATTCCTAGGTGGTCATGACTAAGGACTTACGACTCGTGGAATGCCAAATCACTGAGTCATTCTCCCAACTCGTAGGGTGATAATTGAGTTTTTATTATTTTTCACCTTCCAACGAGTCTATATCATGACTTGTAAGGTGAAAACCATTAACCCATACTACATAAATTATGCTTTTTAACAAAAGTTGGAATTTGGAGCCTAGTTTCCATGACTCGTGGGCTAGCATACCATGACTCATGATATGAATAGTAGGTAAAGGACCACTATCTAGTATCTAAGCTTTACATCAAGAATCACTTCACGAGTTGTGGAGTGCAAGACCACGATCATTTTAATCATATTAATGAGGGCTTGTTTTGTAATTTCCCCTACTCATTCTACCCAATCCCATGTCCTTTTGGCTCCAAAATAAGGGTAATATAATTACCCAAACCCTTAATCTTTCATTCATAAATCTATTATTAAATTAAGAAAGGGTCCATCAAATAGTTTTTCTCTCCAAAAGCAGAATCTAGGGTTTCAATAGAAACATCAAAAGCAACATCCTTCCATTGAAATATTGTCTAATATGGTATGTCGGTTATGAACAAGGATCTCTTTTGTCCTTGTATCTAAAAATTCTTTTTCTTAAAGGTATTGAAGTTGTAGAAGAATACTTAGGGTTCTTATTTATAATGGTATATTAATATTCTCCTATTTGATAATTACTTGATGATTTTGAATCATAATTATGAAGTTTACATGATATTTGATAAATTGTATGAGTTCTATTGAGTTAGTATGACATGGAATATGTAGTATAAGTTTGAGAAAGTCTTCAAGCATGACTTTAACAATGTTTGCAAAGTTTATTCTTAAATTTGAGACAAGTATTGAAGTTACGTAAATTGTTGTATTTTCAATGATTTTTGAACCTATTTGTGAAACATGTATAATTTGACTATTTTTGGCTAAATAAGCCTAATAATGAGAATTGATAATTTTTTTTCTTAACTTATAAGCTGAGAAGAGCCAAGCATAGGGTAATTTCTATGGCCCATTAAGTGTGCCTCTTTTAAACTTTGTGGATCCATTAGGAGAAGAGAGGTTCGTACTCTGGCAAGGTATGTAGGCCCCTCTACATGGGGTAATATGTACACTTCATTGATACGGCATTAGGTATGCCAGTTACAGAATCTCTCGAGAGAAGTAAAATTGAAAGATTTATGTAGGCCCCTCTACATGGGGTAATATGTTCACTTCATTGATACGACATTAGGTATGCCAGTTACAGATTCTCTCGAGAGAAGTAAAATTGAAATATTTGAAGTAAAGATGTGAAAGAAGATGTTTTACTAAGTCTTTACTCGTTTATTAAAAACTGTTGAGTTGAGCTATAAAAATAAGATTATTATACTCTTGAGTTATGAATTTTTCTAACCAATCTTGTTAAATTTCTTATTTGAAGTATGTCGAAAGATAAGTTGATCATGCATTACATAACACTTTTACTATACTATTTTATAGCATGTTTTATGTTTTCTCGCATATTTAGTAAATTTCATATGCTTATGTATATCTTTTGCTGCATGTTAGCCCTTATGAAGATCTTACTAGTTGTCCGGACACCAAAGGTTGATAGATTTGCATTCTGTAGAAGTTATAAATTTGTAGTCCTCACTTGATTCGAGGTCCCATAATGTTGGAGTTATCTTTTATTTCTTATTTTGAGTAGAGATGATATATTAGACTTATTATATTTCTCTTTAGCTAGCTAGAGGCATTATTCAAGCAAATTCTGTAATTCAGCTTTCTAGTGGCTTTTGGAGATGAATACTGAGTAAAACTTGATATTTGAGTTTCATTTATTTATTGATGATAGTTATTAATTGATGCGAGTTCCATTGTTTATTATATATACTATCTACTTGAGATTGCTTCCTCGAAGTGTGAATATTAGAGCTAAGCTCGAGCTAAGGATCCATCTGAGGCTACTAATGACACTTATGTCTAAGCATGCCAACCTAGGGGTGACTCGGGGGCATGAAAAACTTGGCATCAGAGCACTAGGTTCATAGTGTCCTACGTTATATCCAAAACCCATTGTTAGGTAGAAACTCCATTATGGGTGTAACTGCAACACGTCTATGACTGAGAGGATACTGAATGTTTAGGAAATATTTCCCATTATTAATGTTCTACTTTATGCTTCTTAGTTTAACTATGAGATACTTATTTCTGACTCTTGCTTTACATGTTTCAAATCATGCCTCCATATATACAGCTATCTTTCTAGATGATAAATTGGGGTCAGTAGGATCAGGCTCCACCTATTTTCGTGCCTCTGTCTCCATAAATTTTTCATGTTTAGAAATATTATGCACTTGACTCCTCAGATAGTTGTTGCATAGGATCAGTAGCTAACTCTTGTTCCAGCGTTTAGCTAAAAGTTTTTGATATGGTAGTAGTAAGGGTGAGAGAGTTTCTGAGGCTGATTCCTCTGGATTTGTATGGTTCAAGAACTAGAAGGATCAAAAGAACTTCATTGAGGAGGTTCATTGAATTTGTGATATGATGAGGGTGTTAGATATGGATAGTGTTGACTTGGAAGCTTATCAGCTGAAGGGTACTTCTAGGTCTTAGTATGACTTTTGGAGGAAGAATAAGGGAGTAGGAGATGCCCTGCCTTCTTGGAATGAGTTTGAGATAGCATTTATGGTAGGTTTCTTCCTCGTGAGAAGAGGCTTGAGAGGGTTACAGAGTTTATGAGTTTCGAGCAGGGCTCGGTGTCTATTTTCGAGTCTAGTATAAAGTTTACCAAGTTATCGAGGTATTCTTCTGAGATGGTTGAAGATTTAATAGGATGGACATGTTTGTTGCTAACCTTTCCCCTTTATTAGTTCAGGTAGGGAGGGCATGTGTTTTGGGTAGTGATATAGATATTGGTAGAATAATGGTGCACTTTGGATAGATTGAGAGGGAAAATTCTAAATGGAGAAAGAGTCATCATAGTAAGAGGGATACGACTGGTCATTCTGAGTCCATTAAGCCTAAGTTTGGTGGTTTTATACAATAGTAGAAACAGAGTTCTAGGAGACAAGACTCTTCTTCACTCAATGCTCCTTAGTAGAATTTTGGACCTCTAAAGAATCAATAGAGTGGGCTATCCCAGTCAGCTTCATAAAGTAGTGCTCCTATATGTTCGAAATATGCTAAGAACTTTTCGAGTTAGTTTAGACCTGGATATAATGGTTTTATTAGTTGTATACAGGTTGGTCACGATATCGGAGACTGTCCTTCGAGGAGTTATTATTCTTATGGGTTATCGAGACACAGGTAGAGAGATTGTCCCATTCTCAAACAGGGTGGTGGTAGACTACAGTTTATTCCTTCAATATCATCCCCAATAGAACACCCGCCTCAGCAGGGTGCTTTTTCTTCTACCGTTGGTGGCAAGCGCTAAAACCATTTGTATGTTTTGGGCTCCAAACAGGATCAAAAGCAGTCAGCTAATATTGTGAAAGGTACATTGGAGGTTCATTGCACTGATGCGTATTCATTGTTAGACCCTGGAGCTTCCCTTTCTTTTGTATCCACGTGTGTTTCTTTGAAAGTTTAGAGTGAGTCCTAATGTTTTATCTGATTTTTTTCTCTATTTCTACACTTGTTGATTTTGTTGTAGCTAGGAGAGTCTATCGTAATTGCCCTATGTCTGTTCTAGGTATGGTTGTTCTAGTTGATCTTTATGAATTAGATACGATAGATTTTGATGTCATTCTAGACATGGACTAGCTATATTTATGTAATGTTATTGTTTATTATAAGACTAGGGTTTTTCTTTTTTAATTTTTTGATCAGTCATCTCTTGAGTGGTAGGGTAGTGTAGAAGTCCTGAAAGGTAGGTCCATTTCCTATCTGAAGGTGAGAAAGATGATCTATAAGGGGTGTATCTACCATTTGGTCCGAGTTAAGGTCTCTGAGTACGAGACTCCCAACATTCAGTCAATTCTAGTTGTTAGACAGTTTTTGGATATGTTTTATAAGGAGCTACCTGAAGTCTCTCCTAATAAAGAAATAGAATTTGATATAGACCTCGTGATGGTCTCTCAACCCATTTCTATTTTTCCATATAGGACAGTACCATCTAATCTTAGAGAATTGAAGTACCAGTTAGTAGATCTTTTAGATAAGGGTTTTATCTTCCCTAGTGTGTCTTTGTGGGGTGCCCATGTCTTATTGTTCATAAAAAAAATAGTTCTCTCTGTATGTGTTTTGATTACTGTCAACTGAACATCATAATAAAGAATGAAAATCCTATTTTAAGTATTGATGACTTATTTTATCAGCTACATTGTGCTAGATATTTCTCAAATATTGATCTTCGTTCTATCTACCATCAGCTAAAGGTCAAAGAGGTAGATATTTTGAAGCTTATTTTAAAACCCGTTTTGTCTGTTTTGAGTTCATGGTCATGTCTTTTGATTTGACCAATGTTCTTACATCTTTCATTAACCTCGTGAATATTTTTTTCAAGAAATACCTGGAAATTTTTGTTATTGACTTTATTGATGGAATTCTGGTATATACCAGAAGTGTGAAAGATCATGTTAACCATCTTCGAGTTGTTCTTCAGGTTCTCAGAAAGCGTTAGCTTTATGATAAATTCTCTAAGTATGAGTTTTGGCTCCATTCAATTGTCTTTCTTGGTCATATCATTTCCAGTAAGGGTATTTGAGTAGATTCTCAAAAGATCTATTTTGTTAGAAAATGGCCTATACCAACCTCCCATCAGATATCCATAGTTTTCTGCGTCTAGCTGGGTATTATTGTAAGTTTTTCCAGGGATTTCATCCATAGATACTTCTTTGACCTGTTTGACTCAGAAGAAAGTGAAGTTTGAGTGGTCTAATCAATGTAAGAAGTGTTTTCAGGAATTGAAAAATAGATTGACTTCAACTCAGGTTTTGACTTGCCAAAGGGTTCTAAGGGTTTTATCGTTTATTGTGATGTTTTGGGAGTAAGGTCATAGAATATGCTTCTAGACAACTTAAAATTCAAGAGAAGAATTATCCCACTCATGATCTTGAGATGGAAGTTGTGGATTTCGCCTTGAAGTTATGGGTACACTACTTATATAGAGCGCATATAGATGTATTTGTTCATCACAAGAGTTTTCAATATGTGTTTGAGCTGAAATATTTGAATCTTTGTCAAAGAAAGTGGTTACAGTTACTGAATGATTACAACATGACTGTTATGTACCAATCGGGAAAGGCCAATATACTAGCCAATGCTATTAGCAGGTTCTTCTTGGGTATCTTGTCGCACACTGAGGAGAGTAAAAGAGAGTTGGCTCAATATATGCATCGGCTTGCACACATTAGGGTTAGACTGATTAGCACAGAGGATAGAAGTATGCTTGTTCAGAATGCTTCTGAATCATCTTTATTGGTAGAGGTAAAGAGGAAGTAGGATAGTGATACAGTTCTTGTTCAGTTGAAAAGTGCAGTTCAAAATAAAAAGTACAAGGTTTATCTTGAGAGAGAGGTGGGGTTCTCCGTTATCAGGATCATTTTTGTGTTCCAATAGTTAATGGTTTGAGAGAGAGGATCTTGTCAGAGGCTCATAGTTCTAGATACTTAGTTCATCTTAGGGCTTATAAGATGTATTGAGAATTGAAAGAAGTGTAGTAATGGAATGTTATGAAGAAGGACATAGTCCAGTTTGTGGATATGTTTCCAAATTGTCAGCAAGTCAAAGTAGAGCACCAAAGACCAGTATAAGAGATGCAGTAGTTTGGTATTCTGACATGGAAGTGGGAGGTGATCAATATGGACTTTCAAACGATTTGATCTAGCCAAGAAGCATGATTATATATTAGTTGTAGTTGACTGAATGGCTAAGTGAGCTCACTTCTTGCTGATTTACACCAGTTATTCAGCATAGCAGCATAGTAGGATTTATTTGCAACAGATTGTCAGGATGCATGGTATATCTTTGACTATTATTTTAGATTGAGGAACTCAGTTTACATCTTATTTTTGGAGATCTTTTCAGAGAAGTCTTGCTACCCAGGTTCATTGGAGCATGGTTTTCACCTGCAAAAGGACGGCCAGGCTGATAGAACAATTTTAGACATTAGCATATATGATGAGGGTGTGTACAAAGGATTCTAAAGGTAGTTGGGTTGAGCCCTTTCCTTTAATTGAGTTTGCATAAAATAACAGACATCACTCTAGTATCCAGATGGCTCCATTAGAGGCATTGTATGGGAGGAGATGCAGGTCTTCGATTGGGTTGTTCAATATAGGTGAGGCAGTTAAGGTTGGGCCAGAGATAGTTTATAATGTGATGCATAAAGTTTAAATCATCATAGATAAATTAAAGGACAGATCATAGTATACATAAATCACATGTAGATGTGAGGATAAAAGAGCTATAGTTTGATGAGGATGATTGGATATTTCTGAAGGTGTCTTTGATGAAGGGATTCATGAGGTATGGTAAGAAGGAAAATTTGAGTCCACGTTATATTAGGTCAAATCAAATTATTGGAGGGTGGAATTTTTTGATTAGTTAGATCTTCCAACAGAGTTAGCAACGATTCACCCTGTTTTCATGTCTCTTTGTTGTGAAAGTGCATGAGTGATTCGTATTTGATAGTACCACTTAAGGTTAATAGCTTCTATGATAGTCTGACCTTTGAGGAGGTCTCCATTCAGATTTTTGATAGACAGGTTCATAAATTGAGGAATAAAGAGGTAGTGTCAGTTAAGGTTCTCTGGAGGAACCAACTAGTTGAGGGAGCTACTTAGGAGGCCGAGGTCAATATCATGAGTAGATATCTGCATCTGTTTTTTTATAGTTTCACTTTAGTCCAATGTAATAGACTTTCTATTCATCTTTTATCCTTGTCAGTTCATAAGCATGTAGCCTGTTGTATTACATAAGTCCTTTAAGTGTATTGATGCATGATTTGAGAAGAGTTTATGTCTGTTGAGATAGTAGGTGCATGAGTCCCTATTTGTGTACTTGTGCATTATTTAATGAATTAATGATATTTGAGGTCAGTTATGGTAGTATGCATGTTAGTTTGTTGAGTTGAAGTCTCATCAAAGTTAATAGGTTGTTGAAATGTCTTGAGTTTTTTTTATATCCTTCTTGTCAACTTGTAGTTTTCTTTTCCTAAACTTAATCTTTCATTCTGGGACGAATGATCTCGAAAGGGAGATATTGTAATTGTAATGACACTTAAGGTCACGTATGATAAATATGCAGTATCTTGCATCCTAGAGCATTTCAGTAGTTGCCCCAAGTCATTTATGACTTGCTGGGACCGATAGTTCGGATCCCTGGC
>JBDJHY010174949.1:0-12236 GCA_039654485.1 Withania somnifera
ATAGAGCAGTCATGCCTATAACTTTTTTATATCAATTCAATAGTACTTAGAAAGGGTCCTAGAATGGAATAGAGTATGATTTTGAAAAATCAAATATACAAAATTAACAGGAGTGATATCCGAACTAAATGGAACTGATAAACGACCATACAAGGTCATCTGAGTAGAATAAAGGATGGATTCAAATGGATTAAAAGAACCAAGAAAGTTTAAAAGCCAACCGGACCTCCAAAATGAGTCCAGTTACCTCGGGAAGCTTACCAATTACCCTTCAAATAAAAATTAGACATTCCAAAGCTAATGAAAGTGTCAAATTTCAAATCTTACACCCCGATCACCAGAAGCTGACTCACTTCAACTTCTTAACTATAATTGAATTGAACTTCTAAAAACCAGCTAAAAACAAGAACAAAGATTCTGTGACTTGAACAAAAATTCCTACTATACCAAAGTCAGCATTCTGCAACTAAAATTGTCAAAATTCAATTCTGAGCGCGACTTCTAGGAAATCCCTCTCACATTTTGCTATTCTAAAGTTAGAACTCTAATAGGAAAATAAAGATAACGAGTTGTAGAATGGCTAGGGAACCGAGCTACCAATCCCAGCAAGTCATTAATTACTTGGGGAGGATACCAGAACACTCTAAACACATATGCAATATATAAACACAAAAGTGACCATGAGGTCCATTACAACATCAACCACTAATAGGAATTTCATCCATGAAATAAAAGAAGAAGGGAATACCCGAAGAATCAAACTTATAAGGATACTAGGCCCGCATATATCTCTTTGTGTACCAGGTGTCATCCTCGACCAGATAATGATCCTATGGAACCTTTATAATAGAAATCTCTTTGGACCTGAGCAATCTCTTATCTTTGTCAATAATGGCCTCAATCTTCTTAAAGTAAGTAAATAATCATCAAAATATACCAAATAATGGTAAAGCATATGCAAAAGGTCTGTCATATATCATCAGAGCAATGAAACATATGAAGATTAGATGAATTACAGCTAACTATGGAGGTAAGGCTATTATGTACGAAACTGTACAAACTCCCTCAGTAATCTTATACTACCCAATAAACCTGGGGCTAAGATTAACCCACAAAAAACCTCATAGGCCTTTATGGGCGACACTCTGAGAAAAACCACATCACTAATACATAATTCAAAAGGAAAAAGTCTATAGTCCGCATAGCTCATATGCCTACTATATGCTGCATGTGACCTACTCTGTATAACTTTGACTCTTTCTGGAGAATCTTGAATCCAATCTAGAGTTTGAGGAAAAATCTCAACACTACTAAACCAACCACCATGTGATGTACAACGCATAGCTGTATAAGTTCTTAAATGGTACCATTTGGATGCTATAATGGTAACTATTATTATAAGAAATCTCTGCCAAGGACAAATATTGATCTATCCACCACAAAAATTGAAAGAACAAACACGTAACATATCCTAGATGGTAGGACTGGCCATCTATCCGAGAGTGAAAAAGAAGTACTCAGGGCTACCTCAGTATCCATCTCCCAGTGAACAGTCATCCAAAACCATAAAGTGAACTGTAACCCTCTGTTTGAGATTATAGAAACTGATACCCCACGCAATCCAATAATCTCCCGAACTGCTAGTTTTTATGGACCCCCAGGATCAATAATAAGTTCAAGTAATAAGCTTTTTGACATTTGAAGATCAAATTTAGTTAATCCATTGTAGATACAAATATGTTAATATAGTAAAGTGCAATACATTTAAACAACGAATTCATTAGTTTTAATAGAATTAGCATGATTCAGCTTAATAAACCCAAGAGTTTTATTTAAGAATAGTATGTTATCAAACGGTCGTGCTTTATTTTCAACAAAAAGTTTTAAGTATTATGAACTACAGCATATAAGTTTTGGGAGGATTATTTAGTATAAAAATGGGTACAAGTCCAAGATCGTTTACCTCGTAAATTACATGCAATCTTAGAATAGGGTGAATAAATACCCTCATATCCCAAGGGCTTTACTTAGTGGATCCATCTCAGTTAAAAATAATTTTATATCTAACATGTATAGAATAGCGCTCCCCAATGTAGGTAAGACATTAGACTCTATGGTAGCTCACATTGTTTATGTCAGTTAATAGAAACTCCCTTTTCTTCCTATTTTGACTATTTTTGTATCATATTTATTACATCATCGCTTTTATAGATTAAGTGTCATTTTTTTTTTTATCATTATACGACAGTTGTATGAGATTCCGGTAGTTTATATTTTAAGAATTTCACCATGATTAATACTTGTGATTTTTAGCTTTGAGTATAACTTATATGATTTTAAGGATGATTCTAAACTATTCAGATTTTAACATGTTTTCTAGAATTATGGTAGTTTTCTCATAATTTCATACACTCAGTATCAGCCTTACTTTCTTTCATCATGTACTACTATGATTGATAATATATATTTACTTATTTACCACTATATTCAATACACTAACAGCATTTGCACTACATTCTCTTATGATGTAGATTCTGGCATATAGAGATAGTGATTTGGTAATCAGGCATTCGGTAGCCTCTAAGTACTAGTAGCAGTTGGTGAGCCCTTATCTTCCTAGGATAATTATATTATGAGTTGTCAGACTTGATACTTTATTTTTTACTTTAATTATTTTATTGAGTTTAGTTGGATGTTTGTCCCGGTAATTCCTCATGACAAGTTTTATTTGTTTTTATGCATATACTTAGAGTCAGTTCATATTTTAGTCTTTCCCACGTTGTCCTATAACTTGATTAAAAAATAATCATATTATTTACTTCAGTCAGTTTATCCTATTACAACCTTGCTTCTTCATCGTTATGTCAGGATTTGTAGTGTATGCATGATCCAAGGGTTAGATTAAGGTAACTTATCATTCCTAAGTACCATGTTACATCCAGGGGTACCCTTGAGGCATGACAAACTTTGGCAGTTTCTTAATTATTTGGCATAAAGTAGGATGAAGGAGGAGTTGACAAAGAAAATAGTAGTTGTTGTGGAATAAGAGGTGGTGGTGATGGTGGTGATGTCAAAGAATAAGGTGATAGTGGTAGTAGTGAAGAAAGAGTTAGTGGTGATAGAGGAGGAAGAGATGGTGGTGATGGTAGAGGAGGAAGAGGTCATGGATGAAGAGGTGGATAAGGAAAAAAAGAGGTGGTGTTGGTGGAGTAAGAGAAGGAGGTAGTGGTGGTGATAATAAAGGAGAAGGTGACACCGGTGGAGGAAGAAGAGGAGGTTGTGGGAGTGGTGGCAATAGGGGTGAGTGAGCTAGGGGAGGGTGGAAAAATAAATATAGAACCTTCGTGTAAATAATAAACTTGAAAGGTTTTAGAATTAGTGTCATTAATACTAATCTTGAAATTGTCACCTCTAATCAATAACTAAGACTTGTGTCACTTTTTCTTAATTTTGAAACTCTTTTGTCACCCTTAATTAAAGGTCTCTAGTTTCTAAATGATTCCATCAAGTCGATTAATAATACTATAATGAATCATTCAATCCCATTCACAAGACGATTATCATCCTCATTATTTTAGTATTTGCTATCTCTCATCATCATCCCTTTTATTAACTCAAAGACCACAATGCCTTCCTTCAAAAAAGTTTATATGGATTAAAGACCTTGTCTTACTCAATCAACTTTTCCTAATTATGTATTTAATCTTCACAAGACACTTAGCGGACTCAAATAATAGGCCCGGTATGGTACACTAAATTTTATAATTTCTCCTCACACTCTGCTTCACTACTTCCCAGATAGATCTTTCCTTATTTATTTTCTCGTATAAAAATAATGTTGTTTTATCTAATTGTATATGTCGATGATCTTGTATTTACTAGTAACAACTTATTTTTTTCTTGAATTAATTTGTTGAAAGGCTGAGTAGAACCTTTTTAAAATTTTGATCTCGAGTTGCAACACTATTTTCTTGAAGTGATGTTTGTCATTCACCTAATTAATGTGTTTGTCTTTCTCAAAAGTAATATATTCATAACATTGTTTCGATATAATAGTTTTACTTGCGATCCACTCTCTTATCCTATGGCAACTAATATGAAACTTTATAAAGGTAATAGCTGGATCTAAGACAATCTAACTTGTATTGACATATTATTTGGGCATTACCATAGTTGACATTGACTAGGTTGGACATCTATTTTATGGTTAATAAATATATACATGCATTATCTTTGTTCGACCAATTGGCTTACGTTAAGGTATACTATCCTCTTTCTTCTCACAAACTTCTTATGTCACTTTACAAGCATTCACTAATTCTGAATAGACTACTCACATTTATGATCGCAAGTCGATCAGTGGTTATGCTATTTGTTAGAGTTAAGGAAATTTTTATGATTTACCAAAAAAAGGAAATGATTTTCTTTAATGTGATCTTTTTCAATTGAAGTCCAGCATGCATTAAAATAGACTTATCAACACTGTAAAAGAAAAATATGAAAAGAGATAAGGAGCCGATAGAAGATAAAGAACAAAATAGAGTTCAAGATGCAAGATGATCACAATAAAGAGTCAAAGAATCCAAGAAGAGTACATGTAGTAAACTCCTTAGAGAACAAAAATCTTTGTGTATCTAGAACTCTACTAGAATGAGAGTATCTGGTAGAGCTATAAATATACATGGACTTCTAAAATGAATTCGCATGCACTAAAAGAGATAAAATAAAGCAGGAATTCTTATATTGAGTGAGTTAATTTATAAGTGAATTCCTATCAATATTGAAGTGCATCTATTACACAAGTACCACATTAAAGAACTTGTTCCTTCATCAGATAAATTTACAGTTTATAGTCTAGATACTTTTTAGTAGAAAGTTCATTGACTTGTAATTTTTTATTTCCTAGATTTGTAATTTAGGAAAGAATTTGTTGTTTGAGTTGACTCAATTTAGGGTAGCTTAAGTCTAGTGGTCCATCATTCAAGGGTGACCAGTGAAAAAAATTAGAAATTAGAGTTAGTTCCTAGGATTGCAACTTATTGTAATCTAAACTTGTTGTTGAGGCTCATTATGTTAGTGAAGTTGGTTAAGATCTTGCAGAGGTGCAAGTCGTGGTTGTTTTCCTTTGTGAGCCAGGAGTTTTCCATGCCAAAATATTGTGTTCTTACTTTACTATTTTGTTATTGTTGAACACATCTTAGAAATAAGTCACTCTAACATATTTCCCTTAAGTGGTCAGGGTGTGCATTTTATGATTAGTATCAAAGCACGTTTTTTCTTAGAACTAACTACATAAGAAAATATCAAATAAATTTTGCACGTCCTCGTGGCCATGGTGATGGACAACACACCAAAAGGCTACTACTGCTCAATGAAAAGTACTATTCCTTGTGGAAGCAAAAAATGGAGGATTTCCTACAAGCTAAAGATTATGAACTTTGGAACAGAGTTACTAATGGACCAAAGTTTCCTACAAAGAAGAATGATGCAAATGCTGACGTACCAAAAGAGAAGCATGAATACAATGATGAGCACTTCAAGAATCTTGACAGAAATGCTAAGGCTAAATGTATTCTTATGTGTGGGTTGGGTCCTGATGAATATAATAGGATCTCATGTTGCACCTCTGCAAAGGATATCTAGTATACCCTCGTAAATACTCATGCAGGTACTACTCAGTAAATACCCTAGTAAATGATAAAGTTTAAGATATTGCACTTATGGAAATAGAAGACTCAGATGTTGAATTAGAAGCCGATGAAAAGGAAGTATAATTGATATTAAAAACAATCTAGTCTCCTTCTCTGAAAACAAACTAACCTCCTTGATAATTACTTTATTGACAATTGTAATAATCTTACTGAGAGTAGGGATCAAATGTTTTAACTAGTCTAAAGTTTGAGTTCATTGATCATGATAACATCAAAATAAGACTATAAAAGGAAAATAATTCATTAAAGGAACAAGTTAAAAACCAGGACCTTCAAACTTATCGTTAAAATTAGAGTTCTTGATTGTAGTTGTTAAAAACCCTAAAAAGCAAACACTGAGTAGTGGGAAGATAAAATATGAAATAGATTAGAAAGGTAAAAGATGATATGTATCATCAAAAGAAAACTCTAGGAGAATAGGATCTGAACTACATAGAAAAAAATTGAACTAGAAAGAGCTAGTAGGTGGAACAATTCCCAAATGATTGTCACCCAAATATGAAGTAGAACACATATGAGAAAATTGTAATAGGTTTTGGAAAAACTAACAATATTGATTATGCTTTACTTTGCACTTTTTGTGGTAACACTGGTCACACTAGACATTCATGACTTGTAAAACAAAAGTGTTATGAAAAGAATAACAAAAGTGTCTTGAAAGGAAAGAGAAAGACTCCTAAAATTCAGGAACCACAACACAAGAATGGGTATGCTACAAGAAAGTCTTCTACTTTTAAGCTACCTGATTGGAATAACAGATATCTTATTCATCCTTTTGTCTAAAGAAAAGGACCTGAGATTTTTTGGGGTTCCTAAAACTAACCCCTGATTTATGCATGTGAAAGTGAGAGATATCAGGCAAAACTGGTACATGGATAGTGCTTTCTCAAGATAAATAATTGGTGATAGAAATTCCTCTAACTGATAGAAGGAAAAGGTGGAAAAGTTTCTTTTAGAGATAGAATGAAGGAATAATTAGAGGAGTAGGAAATATAGGAGACTCTAAGGATCAAACAATTAAAAAATATACCTTGTGGATGGACTAAAGCATATTTTCTCGATATATCACAATTGTGTGATAAAGGAAACAAGGTAAAATTTTATTCTGCTGGTGTGGAGTTCATCAACTTGGACTCAGGAGAAACTGTGCTAAAAGGTTAAAGCTACAAGAATGTGTACACATATGACTGAGAAGATTATTGAGTACAACCTCATATGTCTTAGTGCCATAGACAGTTATCCTCTTTTATGGAACAAAAGACTTGAGCATGCAAATCTTTGACAACTTAACAAACTTATCTCTAAATATTAGGTAATAAGTTTACCTAACATCAAATTCAAGGATGAAAAAGTTTGTTCTTTTTATGCTTAAGGAAAATAGGTAAAATCCTCTTTTAACTCTAATAAACAGGTGAGCACAACTAGGTATTTTGAACTTGTTCATATAGATCTATGTGGACCAATGAGGGCAAGGAATCATGGAGGTAAACGGTATGAATTTTTCCTAGTTGATGACTATACAAGGTTTACTTCGACAGTATTTCTTTCCTCCAAAGAAGATGCCTTTGAAGCATTCCTTACAATGATCAGGAAGCTCGAAAAGAAATTTGGTAATTAGCTAGCATCAATCAAATCTGATCATGGTACTGAATTTGAAAATGTTAATTTTGTTGAGTGTTGTGCCAATCATCGAATAATTCATAACTTCTCTACTCCTAAAACTCCTCAACAAAATATAGAAGTTAAAATAAAAAATAGAACCTAGAAATGGATAGGACTATGATGATTGCAAGTAGAAAACCTAGTCATTTTTTGGATGAAGCTATAAATACTGCTTGCTACATCATAAATAGATATATGACCAAACCTTTACTTAGAAATCCTTATGAATTACTCAAACATAGTAAACTAAATATCACTTTAGATATTTTGGTTGAAAATGCTTCATTGTTAATAATGGAAAGAACTCCCTAAAAAAATTTGATGCTAGGAGTATTGAAGGAGTTTTCGTAGGATTCTCTCAACATAGCAAGGCTTTTAGGGTTTTGAATAGGAAAACTAAGTGTGTTGAAGAGAGTGTACACGTGATATTTGATTAAAGCGGTCTTGTTGCTAACTAGTTTATGCAGGATGATAATGATCCACAAAGAACTCCTGAAGTTATTGCAACTAACCAAGTAAATGAACATGTTTTACTCCTGAGACGGATCACAAAATACCTAAGAATGAGATGGAAAATGAAGCAAGTTCTACTGAAAACAATATGGAAGTGACTCCACAAAGGGAGTATCCTATTCTTGAATCTGGTAGAGACGGGGCTAGTTTTGAAAGGGTACATATATCAAGGATCTCATCCTATTGATAACATTATTTCTGAAAGAGATGCTAAATTATTTTGAAAGGAAAAAAGTCTAGCACCTAGTACCCAAGCCAAAAAATAGAACTATCACCCAACATAATGAGTATAAGGAACAAGTTGGATGGAAAAGGCATAGTAATAAGAAACGAGACAAGAATAGTAGTATAAGGTTATAACCAAGAAGAAGGAATTAACTATGATGAGACATTTTCTCTAGTGGAAAGACTAGAGATAATACGACTCTTGATAGACTTTGCATCTTACATGGAATTAATTCTCTATCAAATGGATATGAATAGTGCATTCCATAATGGAGTGTTGAAAGAAAAGGTCAATGTCAAGCAACCCTTGGCTTTGAGAATTTAGACTTTCCTAACCATGTCTTTAAGATTGATAAAGACTCTTTATGGGCTAAAACAAGATCCTTAAGCATGGTATGAAAGGTTGTCTAAATTTCTTATAATCCATTGGTACTCTATAGGTAAGACTGACAACACTCTATTATTAAAAAAAAACAAAGAAACCGTGTGTTCATTGTACTGGTGTATGTTGATGATATCATATTTGGTGGAACTAGTAAGAAAATTATTTAGGAGTTTTATAAACTTACGGGTAAAGAATTTGAAATGAGCATGATGGGAGAACTCAACTTATCAAACTCCTTTAGAGACCATGGTTTATCAGCAGAAGTATGTGAAAGAACTGACAAAAAAGTTTAAAATGGAGGTTGCTAAGGAAAATGACACTCTCATTAACACAACTACAAAATTACATCTAAATGAAGCTAGCAAGGAAGTGGAATAAAAATTATACAAAGTCTTGATCGGATCAGTATTATACCTAAATGCAAGTGGAATTGACATAATGTTCAGTATGGGTTGTGTTCAAGATCTCAAGAGAATCCTAAGGAGTCTCACCTTAAAGTTGTGAAGAGAATAGTAAAGGACTTGAAAGGAAAACTAACTTAGGGATATGGTATCATAAGGATAGAAATTTTGACTTGGTTGGATATGTTGATGCTGACTATTCTAGCTATCTAGTGGATAGAAAAAGCAAGACCAGAATGGATCATTTTATAGGATCATTTCAAGTCTCTTGGGCTACAAATATGTAGAACTCTACAGCCTTATCCATGGTTGAAGCTAAATATGTTGTCGTAACCTCTTGTTGTTCTTAACTTCTGTGGATCAAACAACAATTAAGTTCCTTTGAACTAAGCATATATTATGTTCTCATATTCTATGAGAATACAATTTCCATCAATATAACCAAGAACCCTATTCAACACAGCAGGACTAAACACATTAATATAAGGCATCATTTTCTTAGGGATAATGTTGAAAAGGACTAATCACTATTAATTTTTCTTCTACGGATAGGAAGGTAGTTGATATATTTACTAAGGAACTGGCCGGGGAACTGTATGAAAGGAACAAGTTAGAGTTAAGGATGATTAATATCATATAAATATCCCCTTGTGAATGTCTAAGGAACACTTTATAGTTGGTTAATTAAGTTTAATTATATTTTTACTCAATATTGTTGTAATGTCCCTCGGGGCCATTTCTGTAACTCCTGTATTTCCTATACATTTAGAGCATTATTGGAACTGACCCAAGTCATTAATGACTTAATGGTGTCGATAGGGTTGATCCTTAGAGGTTTTAGGGTTAGATTTCATTGTGATTATATCTTTTCGGGCCTTACTCAGCCTATATGATTCTGAATCTCTTTTTCATTGATTTCTTCTAGTTTGAAATATTGATTATAGATATATTTTATAAATTGAGTGTTATAATAGGACTCCATCCATTCCTTGTGCATATTGGAAAGTTTCCAAAAATTTTCAAGATCTGGTTTAAGGAATCGATTTATCTGCCAAAGGACCAAAAAATTAGTGGCTAAATCAATAAATGTACCAATAAATCGGCCATTTGACCAATTTATCAGTCAAGCTGTGACTTTATAAAAAGTCACTTTTTCACAAAAATTATGCATTTTTCTCATTTTTCTGTCCAAATTTTTGGACCTTCAAGGAATGGTTACCCAAATTTGAAGTTGCTTATGCAATTTCTACTCCATAAAAACTCGTTATGGTTGTCCTACGATCATTTCTACTGGTTAGGTCTTCTTTTCTTTATTTAAAAAATTTTTGAGCTTACATCATTCTGTTTATACCGTTAAATTTAGTCTTATTTTGTACCATATGATGTATGAGTTAAGCTCTATGTGTTGGTATAAGTTTTTTCTTGTTCCGAGCTAGTAGGGTTTTTGGACCAATTTTTAGACAAAATTTTTAGTCCTATTTGGTCTTGATTTAATTGTATTGACATGTGGGTTACATTTTTTCTATCCTTGATTGATTTTGAGCTTGGTGCGTGACATTAGATATTTGATATTTGGAGCATGCTTTTCGAGGACATCACTAGAATCCAGGTAGGCTATGGTCTACTTTTTTTAAAATGAGTATTAGTTCACTATATGTATGGTAAAGCACCATCTTGATGCCAAGTTAGGCCTCGATGTGCTTATTTATCCGGCGTATGGCCTACTTAGCTGACTTATAGCTTAACAACTTACCCTTGCAGCGTATTTCCCTACCCGTGTGCCTCACCGACTCTAGACTTTAATGTCATTAGGGAATGAGTAACACCTTTCACATGTACCGTTATAGGCTGACTCTGAACCATAGCGAGGTTGGGGAGGGGATTAAACTAATGATCTGAGTTTAGAATCTATCCCCCAGATATTAAATGGTGTCTTTTGAGCCGATCTAGGTAGGCTGATTATTTGTGTTCGACCTGAGATATTGTGCATAATTAAGGCAGGTGTAGACCCCTTTTTGGGAAATAGATAGTGGGGTATGTCCTTTTTAATCGATTTGTATCCCTATGTGATTTCACCCTACCTAGTTCAGTACGGTACAGCTATGCTGGATCATTAGTTGCCTTATGTGATAATATTTTTCCCTACCCTTATGAACCTAGGAGCTAGTGGATTGAGATGAGCTTTGGTAGCTCCACATTCTTCCCTTATACAGACAGGTCTTAGCCTGTATCGAGCACCCTCTGGGAAACTGTGCCATTTAGGATGCGGTTACTCGCCACTTAGGGCCGTGTCTAGGCTAGTGGATATGATACCTTATGACTAGGGCATAGCAGCCTTTATATAGGTTCCATTTATCCTTATACCAGTTCGTATGTTGATTTTTAATAAGGTAATTACCGAAAACTGATTTCTGATACATATTTTACTCTCCACGACTATGCTCATGAGCAGTATGGAGCTATTTTCTCACATCAATTAAGGCTATGTTCTCACTATCACTGTGTTTTCTTGACACTGCATACATGGCGATAGATGGATTTTACTGAGATGTGGATTTTTGCCTATATGGTTGTACCTGAGTTTTCACTAAGTTATGATATACGGGTTGAGCCTAAGTTTTGTCTTTTTGTCCTTGATGACATGGAACTGAATGACTTTTTACAAGGATTTTATATATGGGATTGGATCCCTCCACAGACCCTCTGACCTGGAACGTCATGCCTGGGGTATATTGCATAGTGGGAGAGAGGTGTACGTGGTATTCTAGGTAAGTTTATGGAATAGCTTCCGTGGGTATGCTCCTGATAGTGTTATGTACTAGAGAGGGTGTGTACGAGTATTTAGTTACCTTCCATCACCCCTTTACATTACATCCTTACTCGTTAATTTTGACCCTTCAAGACTTACGGAGTACCTAATGGGTTATTTGGTTACCTGATTGTACCTACTGGTAGAATGGGATACTAGTCAAGTTAGTTCACTAGTAGATCTTGTTTATTTCCCTTATATCTATAATAGGTATATTTTTTGCATTTGTTGTATTGATACAAGCTTAACTTGTTGATGGTTTGGTATTCACTTATTGATCTTTCCTTGTGCTATTATATTTGAGCTCTAAGTATGTGCTATATTTGGTCATGATCTGTTTGTTGACCGATTCTATGTGTTCTGCCTAGTTGGTAGCTTTCTTTCATACTTGTCAGATGATATTACCAATACTAGTAGTTTATCATTCACAATACCTTTTTGTTATTAATGTTATTACCTCTTTTTTATTGTAAACCATAGGCCACTACTTTACTTGTTAGGATTGTTCTTTACCTTTCTTATGCTAAATT
>JBDJHY010174959.1:0-12236 GCA_039654485.1 Withania somnifera
TTAATAATTTATCTTTTTCATTTATTATGTCTATACTGGTTCTATAACTTACTATATACTGATTTATATCTTTATTATCTATTAAAGATTTTTCTGCTATATTTTGTAATTGCTGAAATTTATTTGTTTTATCTATAATATTCTAATGACATTCTTAATTCTGAATCTGTATATTTTAATCTCTCTTCTTGTATATTTAAATTTATATTTATATCTATTAATTCTTGGTATGTTTCTATTGTACTATTTAAAGTATTATGATACATTAAAAAAATTTCAGTTTCGTTTCTTCTTTGAATTAAAATATTTTTTTAACTTTTTAACTATCCATTTTATTTTATTTAGTATTTTTATATCTTCAAAAGCTGGATGTTTATTCATTTCTTTAAATTGTATAGTTGTGTTCATTAAATCCATCATATCATTATCTATTTGTCATTGTTGTATATTTATATTACGATTTAAATTGATTAAATCATTATATGACATATCTAATTTCTCAAATATTTCTGACAACATCTTTATCTACTCTTTCGTAAAGAATTTCATATTTATTAATCACTTTTAATAGTGAAGTTATTTGCTTCATATACTTTCTTTTGAATTTTGTACATGTCCAATATAAATGATATGTTGTTCTAATTTGTTCAAAAGATACATGTGTTTTCATTTTATAATTAGTCCTCTGTATCAATTTGTTCTACCATTTCTTGGTAAATTTCCTTTTATTACTGATATTAAGGCATCTTGCAAAATTTCTAATATTCTACCGTCTAGTATATAAATTTGTATAGGTGTATCTATAAATTTCTTCATGAAGACCTCATAGAATTCAGCCTAAGTCGGTTGGGAAAACCTGCTTGTCAACAACCCACAAACCCTCTCTACCACTACTTAGCCGCACCATACATCTGATATGTGGTAAAGGCTATACTCTGGGTCTTCAACACCCCTATGTTGGTCAACCTCTCTTCACACTCGATGATGAACTCATAGACATCCTCCCCTGGAACTCCAGTGAATCTAGGAGGTCCAACCTCAGAAATTTGATCAGGAGCTTCTTTTTCGAGTCTTTCATAATTGGTTGCTGCACAACAACAGGAGCAATAGCTGGCATTGGAAAGACCTGAGCAGGTGTAGGAATCTGAACTGGAACAACAGGTGGAACTGGTTGCACTGTAGGGACTACATTTGTAGACTGTGATGTTGGAACTACTGGTTGTATCCCATAGGTAGGAGGACCACCATAAGCACTGAGTAGCTGCCACAATATGTTACGAATGTCCGAAGAAGGTGTTACAGCTGGTGTTGCAGACACTGATGGAACCTCAGAAGTAGTGGCTAGAGTAGGAACTTCTGCAGGTGTTCTGGCTGTCTTTCTTTCTGCCAATGAACATGTACGAGGCATCTGCGGAAGAGTGATGACAATAAGTGAGAAATTTAAAAAAAAACCATCAAGGATGTACGCATGATACATGATTCAAAAGAAAGAGTTATTTTTCTAAATGTCACTATAGCCTTCCGAAGATAAGCAATGAACGTCTCCGTGCTGATCTGCAGTACTCTACTAGACATCTATTCTGTACACAGACACCGCAAACCTAGGCTCTGATACAAATTTTTCATGACCCGATTTCTAAGATCATGAGGGCACCTACTATACCACCAGTAGGAGAACCAACCCCATAGTACGAAGCCGAAGTAGAGGCCCACTATATCAAATATGAAAAGCACTAGTTTAGTAAACAATATATGAATGAATAAAGCGGAAGTATAAAGAATCAAAAATGCCCAAAACCTGGCATCAGTGTAATACAAAACTACTAAATACATAATAAGGAATCAAAAGTCTAAAATAATTGTTTCTCAGAAAATACATTGGAGATCAAAAGAAATACAAAAGAAAAGCAGGAAAAGCTGGACGCTAAACTCACCCTGAATCTCTGAAAGTCAATAGAGACTGCATGAACAACGATTTGTAATCAAGGTCGGGCACCTTTACTTGGATCTGTACATGGGCAAGTGTAGTATAAGTACAAAATACCAAAGCAAACTGTACCCCATAGGCTTCGAGGGCCCACTAGGAACATAATAATAATAAAAAAAGTAAATAATGGAAGGCAATTAATCGGGTCACGAAAGCAAATAGTGCATCATGGAAGCTAGCTACTCAAATAAAATTCAAGTAATAAGCAGAACATGTGTCGCTAGCTAATCACATAATATAATTTCAGACAATTAAGGAAAACATACCCAGAATCCATGCAACAGTATATTGAATAATAACAACAATAATCAGGAGTCAAAAAATGACAGGGGGAGAACATAGACGTTATACTGGTAACCTCAAGTACAATGGAAAACTGATAAGAGAGTACCACACATAATAACCCATATAAGCGGTAAGTTTCAAAATAACACTACTGTAACTGAGCAGTAAAGCAACAATATATTAAATAATTTAAATACAGACTTCACGCTCACCGTAGGCCTTACATCTCATCCAGGGAACACTGAAGAAGACAAGACCAGAAAAGTAAATACACACATGAAGTAACCAGCCCTGTGTACACTTCTCCTCCGGTACCTATAGGTCCAGCAGGAAGAATCCATTGAAAGCCTACCCTAATTATTCCTGGTATATCTCTTCTCCGTCCTATAACCCCCCCTTTTATGTAACCTGAAATCCCGGAGGTAAGGTCAATAGAGGTACACCAACTACGTAAAATCTCTAACGTTATCATAACCTCACATCCCAAATCACAGAGCCGCAGGTGTCTCATAGTCATGAATCCTATGCCTCATATCAATAATATCATCAAGCCGCACTCTGCAAGTCATGGCGTACGATGCCTCAATATAACGGTATCACCAATATCCTCAATAGATCGGGTATCATCAAGTCTCCACAACCAATAAGTGTCAAAAAGTTACACTCCAAGATGATGGACTCAAGTGCCAGCAACTGTACTTACTGTCAAATGGAGTTGGTCTCAAGTCCCAACATTAATTAGTCAAATGATATGTCCCGGTGCCAGAGTGTAAAGTCTGGGCTAAAATAAGTAAAAATAGTATTACTAGGTGCTCAATACATTACCGAGTCTAAAATAATTAAAATGTCATTTTCTTATATTATTATTAAAATATTATAATTTACTGGTTTATATCCTTATTTATCATTATTACTAAAATAAGTCTCTAGCCATCATGGCTCAATACACAGGTGGTGATACTGGCCCAGCTCTAATGCACTCTTATGGGAGCTCGAGGCCCTACCTCTCGTGTCATGAATGTACAACATATCAGCAAGTATATATATATGATCATGTAATCACAACTACCTATGCCCTGTACAGTATCACTGAACAACTCCTAAGTCACAGGTCCAGATGCCAATATATATATCTATGAGGAAATGGATGAAAGGAATGGTACAAGGTTACTATAACAACCTAGCTAACCAACCCATGAATGCTATTTAGTACAATTATTTAAGCTATAAGCCCAGCGATATCCCCACGGAGCTTACCTTTCATCTGACGATAAAGAGATGCAAGCTCATGATATTACTCCAACTGATATCAAACGATCTCTAAATGCTTTGAAACTTGCATAAAAGTATTCCATGTGTAAATACGAGTCTAACTATATAATTTATACTAAGTTTTGGACTGGGCCTTAAATTGGGCCTGCAGGGGCTGCTCGTCGGAACTGAAAATAAACATCTCCATAGGGTTCCCAATGTTACTAGGAACCCATACTCCAAAATTGAGCACAATTCGATTAAGGGAGGACCCTTGAACAACCCGGAGAAGATCGAGTATAAAAAGGGCTAATATTCGACCTTTATGAATTTGTACGTTGAATTCGGAAAATAAAATGTTAGTATTTGAATAGTAACCCTACGGAGAAAGGAATTACCACATAACTTCAAATATAATTGAAGGAATCAGGAAATCATGACTAAGGCATTAATGGAGGAAAAACTCTAAATTTAATGAAATTGAACGGATGAAGTCACTTACCGAAGGTGGGGATGCCATACAAGATCTTCAAGGAACTTTTCTATGGAAATAAATTGTGCAGGTATTGATTTATTGGCACATGCCTATTTATCGGTAAAGTGTTCGATTTATCGGTGATCGATAAATTGGTTTGCGTATGTATCAGAAAATCAGCAAAGTCAAGAATTTCAACCAGGGGTTTAGAGATGGAACAGAGTCCAAATTTGACAAACCAAATATGTATTTTAGGTGAAAAACACATTTCAAACTCAACAGAATCAAAGAAATTGACATCGAAGGTTGTTTGAGAGAAAATGACTCCTAACCAAGACTTAGCCAAAACTAGAAAATTTCTAAGTTTCCACATAGACCCTTGGGAAGTCCACCAAGGGTCAAACCAGCCTAAATTCACCATTTCAAATAAAAGCTTTAGAATTTCGATTCGATACTCCGAACACCAAAATACCACCCAAGCTCCATATTAGGCCTTAAACATAACTGAAATCCATAAATGAGCATAATTTGCAAACGTATACTCCTAAACACAAACTTAAGGCCAATCATGACTTTGTTTGGCATTCGGAGCTAACAAAATTGTCGAAATTCAATTCTGAGCCCATCTTGAAGGAGAGTTGAATTTGGTCAAGGAGTACTTAGTTTTAAGCTCTAAAAAGGCAGTTTGAGATATTTCTTAACTGAGCTGTTGAGGATCCAAACTACTGGTCCCAACAACTTATATGTGACTTGGGGCAATTACTGAAACACTCTAGAATGCAAAACTTCACATATTTATCATAAATGACTGTGAGGGTCATTAAAGGTAGGCACCAATTTATTTTTTAAAAGTTTGATTTATCGTCACCTGCCAATTTAACAACACATGGACCAATTTATGGGTCTATGTCTACACCAAAAAATAATAATTTTCCCAAAATCTCCCAATGAGGGCTTAGAATGGAATCGATCACGTATCTTAACAAACCAAATATCCATACAACATAGAAGCAACATTCCAAAATAATTAAAATGACCAATAGAGGTTGTTAACATTAAAACGACCCCTAAACGAATACCAACCCAAATCCCAACTTCTTACAACCATACTAAAAATGAGCCTGAACACCACGAGAAGTGAGTCAACCACCCTTCTATCCCAAAATTGCCATTTCGAAGTTGATAAAAGCATCAAAATCCGATTCCAATACTCCGATCACTGTGCACTAACTCGGGGAAAAATCTCAATTCTAACTGAACTTGATTTCCACAGAAGAACTCAAACTCCATATGAAAATCCAGAGACATGAACCAAAGGTCCTTCTAAACCAAAGTCGGCATTCCAGATCTAATGGAACTAGTGGAATTCAATTCCAAGTGCTTTTACTAAAAATTTACTCTCAAATTCCACCATTTTAAAACTAAAATAGAGAAAGAGGGAAATTGAGAAAATGGGAAAAAGAGATGCTAGGGCACAGAGCTACTGGTCCCGACAAGTCATAATTGACCTAGGACGACTACCAGACTACTCTAAGCACGGAAAAAGGTGGAAAACAAGAAAATGTTCAAATTGGTCATTACAATTTCAAGGAAATCAAGGAAGTTAGAATTGAGACTGGTTAGAATTGAGACTAGTTAGGGAAATCAAGGACGTTCATGAATTGGTTAGGGCGTATCGGTTTCGCATACCCCTTCGTAAACCTCAGGCAACCCAATAAACACATAATACATGTCCCTAAAGCATTCGTTACTGAAATCCCTCTACGTCCCAGCCAACCAACATCCTTCCAACAAGGCTCCTAGATACCTCTCAAGCTAACACACATCCTACTAAACAAACTCCCTCGAAAGACCGCAGAACTAGAGCACAACTAAGGTTAAGGAAAAACCACACTTTTACCACCCTGGCAAAAAACCCCATCTGCTAAGCCAAGCCAAAGAAACATCAAAGAATACCACATGCACAATCCTCCACTAAATAGAGCATGACCACCCACCAGAACCACAACACCACCTCACACTCAAACACCCAACTACAAAAAGCAAAAGAGATTCAAGGAAAGGAAATAACAAAGAAACAGGGAACACAAGGGCTAGGGTGTTCCTTGGAGGAACCCCAACCTCCAGGACCCCACGAGCAACATAAAATCAAGACCAACAAGTGTCCAAAATGTTCAACCATCCCTGCGATGAGGTACACCAAGCACTACTAAGGCAACATTTATGGAGAAACAACCCAGAACCACGTAAAAGCAAGGAAACTAGCTCCTATATTGAAATACCATACCAAGGCCAAGCACCTATATAAATTCCCAAGTTGGCCTGCATGTCATGATCTCGTACTGAAAATTCTCATAACCCAACACTTCATCCATCACTAGGATCTTGCCTACAGGCATAACAACTCTTGAGACATAGGTAATCACTCACTAGGTAGAAAAATAGAAAAAGTCTTAAAATAAAACAAATTATAGGATTAAGCAAAGCTAAGAGCTACAACTATAGTAACTACCAGGAACATTATCATCATACAGGGCTCCCACCTCAGCGCCACTTCAGAGTGCAAACAACTGCTGATGGGCACTGCCCTGGCAATTCTCACCTCTAATTCCTTGATCAACCCTCTAGACTCCAGGTAACCTCAAACTGGTAGTGCTTCCTGAAGTGGATGTATTGGAGATGGTGGCTGGGCGATCCCTGGCCATGGACAATCTCTCATCCAATGACCTAACTCCCCACACTGGAACCCAGTTACAGGGAACACTACCTTTAACACCCCTGGGGAAATATCTAACAAGATTCCTATGATCTACACATAGAAACACCTAATCCCATCTCCCGCACAGATACTGAGCCCCCAACCTAGCCACTACAACCCTGCAACCCTGAATTTAAGCCCCTGGCAGGCTGACTATCCTCACCTTCCTCTGAAGCCCCTATGTAAGCCTGATATCTCTAGCTAGTCTGACCTCGGTTGTAGTATCTACCCTCTGATCGAGTGCCATTATAACTACCAGCATAACGCTGCCTCTTCTCACTACCCCCTTGGGATTAAGATGCAACTCATCTATGCTCCTGGCATGATCGAAAACATTGGAAAATGAGATAACCAACACTAACATCCACTCCACCTTCCTAAAAAGATCGAGCTTCAATACATAAGTGAAGTGGTGTATATGCACCTCCTCAGGAAGAATCAACTTAAGTATCAAAGTGTCAAACTACGATCTAAGCCACTCTCGGGAACTACGAGGCATATACTAGGGAAAAATGCCTTTAGAAACTATCTACAGGTCATCGTAGGAGACCTAGTTGGCTGGCGGTCTCTAGACACTCTCCACCAGTGGCTCGCAGGTCCCACGAGCAAGAAAAATAAACCCTGTGCACATCCAATAACTCCAAGGTCCTTAATCTCTTCTCACAAACCATGATGAACACTGTGGGGTCCTACCCTACTTTTCTTGAGAACCTAGCCAGTGCTATAAAGAGAAAGTCATCAAGAATCTTCCTTACCTTATGTGATGGAAAGAATCTGACATCAACCTACTGCAGAAGTACTGGTGTGGAATAGGCTGAGGTGCAATCGGCTGAACTGGTGGAAGAATTATAGCTGGAGGAACCTGGGGAGGCTGAGCACCCTGTGTTGCCCCTGTGCTAAACTTTGAGGAACCTCTGATAGTATGACACTGAACATCATAAGCATCTACCACAAAAGTTGCTGCACTGTGGCCACTTGGGGCGATGTAAATTTCTGCTAAGGCATTGTAGTAGTCTTCTAAACTTGTGGTAGATCAGTTGGAACTGTAGTCTTGGGAAAAGATGTTGAAGTAGTACCAAATAGATAAGTACCTATATTCACCCTATCTCTACCCCAAGGAGGGATCTCATGAGCATCAGAAAGCGAATCCCTATCAACGAGAACCGCGAGTACGCACCATTTGCAAAAAGAGCAAAGTAAAAAAGAAAATTTTGTAACCAACACAAGTACTATGCAGGAGGAGAGCAAAGAAAAAGAGTTCATTCCTATAGCACCTTCTAGCCTCCTGAAGATAGGCCATGGATGTCTCCGGGCTGATCTACTGGACTTTACCTACACTTATCCATTATCACAGAAATAGGGGAAACCTAAGATCTGATACCACTCTATCACAACCCAAAACAAGGATCATGATGGCCTGTACCACCCTCGGTATACAGGCCCAATCCCTCAACCTGGAGTGACAAGCAATGAGCTGATAACAAATAACCAGCAGAAATGAAACAATAAGTAGTAGGATGAACAAATATACCATAAAAAATTATATACAACACCTCCCAGGACTAATCACTGTGATAAAATAGAGCTAACAACATCAGAGTAATCAAAAGATAATATATACAAATTCTCCTGTAGGAGGTAAATATAAAATCGATTTGCCTCGAACAGGATAAGGTAGAAACCCAACACAGGTGGAGAACAGGCTTAGCTCGAATACTAGAGCTTACCTTGACATCAAAAATCAACCTTCCCTTTATTCAGCATGATATCGTCTCCTACGAAGGCCTGTGCTAGTATCTACACCACAAAAATAGTGCAAAAGTGTAGCATGAGTACCAAAACACAATTTACCGAGTAGGTATCATCGGTTGTTCAAGCTCAAATCAAATACAAGTAAGGAACGAGTAACACAGGTTAGAAGAAAATCAAGTAAAACAATATTGAAAGATAAGGCATAACGATAAGGAAAATAACTACGAATAACTAACGCAGGTTACAAGACCACGGAAATGTACCTGATATGTAGCTCAACTCATCCGATAAATAAAATGTGTATGAATAAGGGAAAGAAAGAATATAAGAAGAAAGGAAAGAAGTAAAAAAATAAAATCCAATGGTGCTCCATCACAACACTAGATACATACAATACAAACAAACTCAATATGACTCCCCCCCTTAAGCCCGACAAGCACAAACACGCCAGAATAAATGCATGTGGGTGCTGAAAAGTAAAATCGAATAGTGTCATAAGGTACCAGGGGACTCCTCCCATACTCAAGGTCTCTACCCCATTAGTGACAATATCGGGGTCTCCACCCTATTAGTATATGTACCAAGGGAATCTGCCCCATTAGTGCCAATACTGGTGGACTCTACCCTATTAGTGCCAAAATCGGGAGACTCCTCCCATTAGCTCCAAAATAGGGGGACTCCACCGATTAGTGCCAAAAGTTCCACTCTGAGTAATAATATATCATCCGTGATAGTTTGAAGAATATTTTCCATTTTATTTGAAAATAAAACCATACCACAGGGTGGTCATGGCATACGTATAAGTGTAAGTAAGAAAATCTCCTTGTCATTAGTTATAAAGACGAGAAAACTCTAAGTTTTAGTTATTATCTGTGAATGTGAAGTTACCATATCCCCGGGACACGCCCGTGATCATTCACCAGAACTCATAATATAAAATGCATGATCATGGACCAACCAAAGAAAATAGGAAACACGCTTGAAGTTTAGAAGGCCAGAATCCTCCATCTAAGCACACATCTCACTGTTTGATTATCAAGTACTTCTGCACAACCACACGGCTGCCTCGGCAGACCGGGCATATAAATCATAGGCTACAACAAAAAATGGGCCCTCGATCAGGCCCTAAAAGGGTAAGCAAGATAAAATAGAAGAAAGCCTTACCAACTAATTATCCAGCCTACCAACTAGCCAGAATATAAACCTAGTCTAGGAAGTTAAGAAAACCTAGCCTACATGGACGCTAGTGAAAAGCTCCTGCCAGCCGCACGCACAACCAGAACAACCTTTGAAATACCTAGAGCAGCTGCCCGAATCTATCAAAAAAAGAGTCAATAGGTCAAGGGGAGAATTTTAAGAACCATATTACACGATATATATCATGTCATAAATCGGTCCTAAAATGGGCCCATAAGCCCTCACTGCCCGAAAAAATAAACTATTTATATCAGCATGAAGACATCATCTAAAGGAATGCACAGTTAGAATTTGAGCTCAATTGGACCACCAGAAAGTCCTTAATTGGACAAGAAACATTTTGTACTTTAGGGGAAATCATGCAACTAATGGTCACGGCATAAAACGAATGAGAACGTACCCAAAAAGTGAGTAAAAATGCTCACAACAGCTCATAAATGCTAAAATTACACCAGACCTATCTAGATTAGAAAATAAAACCAAGAATCAAGAAAAAAATTGAAGTTTACCATTAGTGCTCAACATTAATCTTTTGGGGGATAAGAGAGTTACCTAATCAAAGAGAAAGCGGTGGAGAATGATTCACAAAGTTGTAGCACAACAATTACCTACCTAGGAATAATTTGAGTCAAGGGGATGAAGAAAAATGAAGAAGATTCGAGCAAGAATGAAATGGGAAAGCTAGACACCCACGGTGATTGATTTATTGGTCAATAGTGCCAATAACTCGGCACCTATAAACCTGAAAACTTAGCAGGCGACCAATTTATTAGTTAAATATGCCAATAAATCAGCATCCCCAACTGTCAACAACACCCTGGTAGGCATTAATTTATCAATCAAAATTTAGATTCATCGACACCTACATATTTATGGTACATGGACCAATTTATCAGCTTGTGCCAACACCAGAAAACAAAAACTTTCCCAGAAAGTTCCAACGAGAGCTCAAAATAGAATCTTGCACAAATTTCTATAAACCAAATATGGACACAGTATAGAAATGATATTTCAAATTTAATAGAATCATCGAAACGGCCAACAAAGGTTGTTAGCATGAAAAATACACCTAGACAAAAACCAAAAAATATCCCAACTTCTCACAACCGCATAAAAAATAAGTCCGAACACTTTGAGAAATGAATCAACCACCCACCTAACCCAAAATCACCATTTTGGAGCTGATGGAAACGTCAAAATCCCATTCCAACACTTCGATCACCATGCACTATCTCGGGGAAAATTCTCAATTTTAAATGAACTGGATTTCCACAAAACAACTCAAACTCTACACGAAAATCCAGAGACATGAACCAGAGGTCCCTCTAAACTAAATTCAGCATTCTGGAGCTAACAGAACTATTGGAATTCAATTCTGAGTGCTTGTACTAGAATTTTACTCTCAAGTTCCACCATTTTAAAACTGAAACTTCAAAACAGGGAATGTGAGATAATTGGAAAATGAGATGCAAGGGCACAGATCTATCAGTCCAAGCAAGTCATAATTAACTTGGGACGACTACCAGACTGCTCTAAGCACAAAAAAGGCAAAAAAATCATAAAATGACCAAACGGTTCATTACAGCATCCACCAATAAACAAGAATTTCATCCTCGAAAGTCAAGAAAAGAACAATACCTGAAGAATGAACTAGTTAGGGTGTCTCGAGCTTTCATACCCCTTCGTAAACCTCAGGCAACCCAACAAACACACAATTCGTGTCTGTGAAGCCTTCTCCACTGGAACCCCTCTACTCTCCAGCCAACCAACATCTTTCCAATAAATCTACTAGCTACCTCTCAAGCCAACACACACCCAACTAAACTAACTCACTCAAATGATCCCAAAACTAGAGCACAACTAATGTCAAGGCAAAACCATGCTTCTACCACCCTAAAAAGAAACCACAACTTCTAAGTCAAACCAAAGAAATATCTAAGAATACCACACGCATAATCCTCCAGTAAATGAAGCACGACCACCCACCAGAACCAAAAATTTTACCTCACACTCAAATACCTTACTCCAAAAAGAAAAAGAGAGACATAAGGAAAGGAAATAACAAGGAAACAGGGAACACTAGGGCTAAGGAGTGCCTTGGAGGAACTCCAACCTCCAAGACCCCACGAGAAATGTAAAATCCAAACCAAAGAATGCCCAAAATATTTTACCATCCCTTTTATAAGGTACACCGAGCCCTACTAAGGCGATGGCCGTGGAGAAACAACCCAAAACTGTGTAAAAATAAGAAAACTAGCCCATATACAGAAAAACCACATCAAGTCCAAGCACCTATATGACTTCCCAAGTTGGCCTACATGTCATGATCACGTACCAATAATTCACATGACCCAACACTCTATCCACCACTAGGATCCTGCCTACAAGTGTAACAACTCTCGAGACACAGATAAGCACTCACCGGGAAAAAAAATAGAAAAAGGCTTAAAATAAACAAATCACAGGCCAAAATAAAGAAAAGTTAAGAGCTACAACTATAGTAACATACCAAGAAAGTCATCATCATCTAG
>JBDJHY010174967.1:0-21969 GCA_039654485.1 Withania somnifera
GATAATAAGTATGATGAAGGATCAACTATCAGTAGGTGAAGTATTAGATAACGAGTATGAAGGAAAAAATAACTAGGTATAACACATAGACTCGGGCCACAAAAAGATTGTGACCACACGTGACAAGTACCTGAGGTTCGAACTTAACCAGCATAAGTAAGGATGAAATAGAGAAATAATAACATCGAGAATGTACCCACTGAATATAAAAGTAACTACATTAAGGAACGTAACCAAAATACCTAAGAGTATCAAACAATTCTAGCTAACAACAAATACAACAAGTGCACAAATAACACCTATGCATCTCAGAAAGGAACGACAAACTCTACTATCAAACAAACCTGGCCAATATCCCATTCTATCAATAGGTAAAACTAGGCAACCAGGTAACCCAATAGGTACTCCCATCGTAAGTATCAAAGAGTACATATTAACACATAGGGATGTAATATAAAGGATTATTAGATAATTCGTAAGACCTATGTAGCGGGGTCGGATATCAGGCCATGGATTACCTCCTTCCCGGGGTCCTCTTGTTATAGCAACTAATGCAGAGTAGCCAAAGTTTGGGTCCAGCCCATCCAGATCCTCCTTTGAGTTCAAAAAATGATTCCAGTGACACCTGATTTATGAATGAATGATATTATAGACAGTGATTTAAGCGACAAAACATACTCAATTGGGCTAGTCCAGTTAGACTATTTGAATCTTTTCTCAGTCAGCCAATAGAAACCTGGGTACTCAAAATAGCAAACCATTAGGTAGCCATCTTCAGGTTTGCATGGACGTAGTGGACAGAGTTGTTTAGTTTGGTATCAATCAGAGAAGTACCAGATCATTATGAGAATGGTGACCTAGGCCATTGGGACAGAGAATATCTAGAGTGTCAGTTCATACAGTCAATGGTAATTGAAGCCTCTTAGTAGTTAGTTAGAGAGAATGGTGATATTATCGGTTTCGTTATGCTTGAATAGGGCTTGATATTTAGTCCAATGACTGCCTCATTTATGGATGCCTTAGTCAGGCTGGTCATAAAATCTTCTAGTAGTTTTCCATTTCTCAGCTTGTGGTCGTGGGAAGTTTGTTTTGGGTAAGATACCTTTAAGCTTTATTTATGACATGGTTTGGTTTTTTCCCCTTCCTAGTTGTCTTATATTGACTAGGGTGTGATGCTGACTTATTATTGGTTTTTTTTATCTATGCCAGTTTGAGTGACTTTACACTTGTTGATGTGGTATTATAGATTAGATTTAGGCCTTACAGTTACCTTTGATGATGTGGCCCTCTTTTGGTTAATTTTTTGGTGGCACCTGGGTTGTAATTTTGATAAGCAAGCTGAGTCTTACCTGTTAACCCAGGAATGGTTTATTATTAGGCAGTGGTCTTGTATTTCAAAAGTTGAGTCCCTTTGGATAGACGGGCCTTACTATATCTTAGCTGAGATTGAGCACCCTCACTGCTCCTACCCCGAGTGGTAGATGTTGTTCGTATGGTCCTTTTGTTTCTCGTATATAAAGAGGGAACTTTTAGTAGTGGATCCTAGTGAGGGATTTGAGTTGTTTGGACAGTTTATCCTATAAAAGTTTTGCGATAGCAATGTTGGACCTTTTGTTGATAGGCATTCTTAGTAATTTTGTAGGGCATGGGAAGGTCACCCTACTCTACCTAGATATAGGATTGTTATACTATGATTATACCTTAGTCGTGACCGGTATATCTCTGCAGGTTGATAGGGGTCTTTAGGAATTTTCTAATTGAGATCTGTCTTATGTTCAGGTTAGGTAGTTGGTCCCATGGGGGTGCTTAGTAGCATTAGGATTTGCAGTTCCTTCCTTCTTAAGGGAAGATGTATTGTTATCTTATAGTGATCTTGCCTGATCGAAAGTTATTCGGTAGTTCTAGATTATGACCCGTGTTATCTGTGACTTTTATTTCTAGAGGACTAGAGTGAGCAGTATTATAAATAGATGATTCTCTCTTTCTATTCATTGTCTTTGGTCCTGGATTGATTTCCAGAGAGTTATCTTTACCCTTATCCCCTGACAGGTTTAGATGGTGTTGGCTATTATCTCTTGGGTTCCTTCGATCATGTTTGCTTGTGGTTAGTCTTCGTGTCTGCCGGCATGTAATTATTTTTATAGATCAAGGTTGTGGTATCCTAGAGGAATTCATATGCTCAGTTATGTGATTTACTTCCAGTCCAAGTCAGTTGAGCAGTCGTACAGGGTTGATCCTCGTGAGTGGATATTGATGTTGTTTCTACTATGAATTATCGTGTTTGGACTAGTGATTGGTATATGTTGGTTTGTGATCACCTTTGGGTAGTTGGATTTCATCCCTATTCTGAGTTGGGGGCACTTAACCTTATAAAGTTACGGGTAGTTGTATTTCATCCCTATTCTTAGTTTGCAATGATACCTTTGGGTATTAATCTTCTGGATGATGTGATGACTTAATTTGTTACACTGTGCTATTATGGAACGATGGTAGCTGAGCTTCCAGTCATAATTTGAGGTTACTATCAGTATGTGGATAGTGTGACAGAGTACCCTGGGGTGACCATATCCTTATATTTAGATATCCTTTTGGGTTGATTCTCGGTTGATTTTAGGTTGATAGGTTGATTTTTATGATTTGAGTTTAGATAGTTACCTTAGTTTTAGTGTTGAGCTAAGACTAGGGTTGGTTTTATAGTCAAGGCCAGTCGCCATCTGTGGTACCTAATGTTGTGGATTGCCTATTGGTGTGAATTTCCTTATAATATGTTATTAGTCGATTATAATTGAGGAGCTCGTAGTTTTGGGGTCTCTTCTTTGGGGTTTTGTTAGTTTCTAGTGGTACGTTGGATAGGCATTATTCTTTATGATTTGACTTAGACCATTCCTTGTGAGGCCTATTGTACCACTTATTTCATACGCTTGGGCATAACAACAATGTATAAAGGGTCCTATTACCTTCATGTTTGAGTGATATTTGCTTATGTGAAATCCCAGTTCCTATTATTCATACAGCAGTACCTGATTCACATCTTGATTCACCGAGGATAGTATTGTACTGATTTTTTACCCAAATAATGACATCCAGTATGAGCATATTATTTGGATACCTTAGGATATATTGAGAGCTTTTGTCCTCGAACATGGTAATAGTTGAGGGTGACATTCGGCCTTGCTACAACTTTATATGATGATAATTTCTATTCTAGTGTTTAGATGATGTTGTTTGGGATTTTTTTACCATGGCGACTCACCATTCCTGAGGGAGTTGGAGTGAAGTATCATTGATTTTTTTTCTAGACCCTCTCATACTTTTAGGGTTCAGAATTGTATAGGGATCATCGTGGATCAATTGACCAAATCCGCTAACTTTCTATCAGCTTCATCTTCTTAGGGGTGGTAAGAAACTTTTTATCTTGTATGTTAGGGAGATTCTTCGATTGTATACGGTGCCAATTTCTAGCATATCAGACCAAGGTCCGCAGCTTATTCCATGATTCTGGAGGACTATACAACATGAGATAGGTACAGAGGTAGCTATGAGTATGGCTTTTGACCCACAGACAGACGGACATTCTGAGAGGACAATCTATATACTTCAGGATTTGGTTTGGTATTTTATTTTTCTCTCAATGGTTATTGAGATTAGCCTTTGGATTTAGCAGAATTATCCTACAACAACAATTATCACTTTGGTATCAAGATAGTACCATTTGACCTCCAACTTCTGATTTGATTCAAGATACTTTAGAGAAAGTCAGTCGTATAGGTTAGACTTCAGATAGTCATAGTAGATAGAGGAGAAACATAGATTTTAGGCTTTGCTTCTTGATTTTAGTACCAAGGACTCAATAATTTTAGGCTCAATTACGGCCTTACGAGATCACAGAGAAGCTTAGTGGGGTTGCCTATGGATTGTTCCTATCTTTTGAGTTAGTGGAAATACACCTTAATACACCAACGTCTTCACGTGTCATTGTTATATTCCAGACTCAAGTATAGTTTTTATGAGTCAGCTTAATTAGATAGTTGATTAGTTGTGTCGGGCACCTTGATGAAATTATTGAATAAGGATGTAGACGGATCAAGTCCATAATATTTCTATTATGAGAGTTCATTAGGCGTGTGATCCAGTTGGAGAGATTATTGTGAGGTTGGAAGAATGGTATGAGTATGGTATTTCTGTTGCTTCAAACTTTAGTATCGAAAGTTTCTTTAGTAGAGGATATTGTAATGGTCCTCAAGGCCATTTCTGTGATTCTCACTTTTTCTTTGCATTTAAAACATTCTTGTAACTTCCCCAGGTCATTTATGACTTAATGGGATCGTTAGGTTGGTTCCCTGGAAGTTTTATTATTTAATTCCTTTAAATATTATTACTTCAGAACGTATTCAACTTATATGATCTTGACTTTTTTTCATCAATACCATTTCAATGACATAAAGATTCCATTTATAGAGTGTTAAAATCGGACTCCAATTTCATTCCGTGTGATTTTTTTGAACTTTTGGAATTCCAACTTTAGTACTCAGCATGATCATGCTTAAGGGACATAATCACACAGTGCCCAGAGGACCACCATCAGTGCGATTGCACTGGAAGGGCGTGACTGCATCACCGACTAGGCTAGCGACACAATATAAGTCCCTTTTTCTTCATTTTAGGCATTGGTAACCTTATCTTCTAGCACTTTCTCTCCAGTGCAGACTCATATTAGTAGCAAGGGAATGTTCAAACATAATTATAATCCACAAAAACTTGTTATGGTGATTGTACGATCATTTTAATCGGGTAATTCCTTGTTTTTGCCTTAGATATTACGTTTACATAGTATATAAACTTCCCGGGCTTATATCTTTGATTTCTATAGTTAGTTTAAACCCTATTTTTACCATATAATGTATGATTTGTGCTCTATTTATGGGTATAAGCATTTCCTTTTTCTGAGCTATTAGGGTTTAAGGACCCATTTTTATCTTAGATTCTGATCCTACTATTTATATAGCAATATGGTTCTTGTTTTACTCCTATTGACTCGCGGTTCATGTTTTTGCTATATTCATGTGGTGCTGAGCTTGTTCATAATTCTTATATATCTAGTCATGCTTCTCAAGGACAACACCAGAATCCAAGTAAGCTACGATCTACTTTCTTCAGACTAGGTATTAGTGCAGTATATGTATAGTAAAGTTCTAGCTTGGGACTGGGATTACTAGTCGGGCACCGATGTGCTTATTCTCCCAGCCTATGGCCTACTTAACTGGTTTGTAACTTAACTACTTAACTCGGGGCCATATCTCTCTACCTGCGTGTTCAATGCTGATTCTAACACGTAGTGTGGTTGGAGGAAGAGTAATACCTTTGTTTTATATTGTTTATATGCTGAATCTGGAACTTAATGAGGTTGGCGAGGGATTATACTAGTGATTAGAGCATAGTAGCTATCCCTTAATTTAGGCTAGTGTCTTGAGAGCCAATCTAGGTAGGCTGATTATTCTGTGTTTTATATAAGATGTTGTGTATGTTAGGGCATGTGTGGGCCTTTTGGGCCATAGATAACCGGATACAGCTTTGTTGGTTAGTTAGCGACCTTATGTGATGACATCGTACCTAGACAGATACGACTGTATTGGGTAGTAGCTGCCTTATGTGGTTAAATTGTACCTAGCAGGATACAACTTTGTTGAATCGTTACCAGCCCTATATGAAGACACTAATTTTTAGCCTGATGCCAGTCTGAGAGTGAGTTGTATTTGTCTGAGATATGATAGCTCCCTGTTTTCCCTATATGGATATGTACTTGACCCTTAACGGGTGCCCTTTGGGCAGTGGTGCCATCTTTGGTGCAATTACTCATGACTCAAGATCATAGTTGGGCTAGAAGAGGATGTACTTTATGACTATTTCTTGTCATCAATCCTATGGATCCCTGTTAGAATCCTTAGACCATTTTAGTCTATCGAGTTCGTTATAGCGAGCATTCATTAAACATTTTGAAAAGTAACTTGATTTTGACAGGGTAATACCCGGGCACTGATTTCATATATACTTATGTCTTCCATAACTATGCTCATGAGTAGTATGGAGCTATTTTCTCACTATCATTGTGCATGGAAACAACTAGGTTTTACCGAGATTAGATATTTGCCTACATGGCTGGACTTGAGTTTTCATTGAGATATGATATACGGGTTGAGCTCGAGTTTTGGAACTTTGACCTATTGATTATACTACTGGTGGGCTTGTTATGATATTTTCCATGTGGATTTGAGCCTCTCCACAAGTCTTGACAATTTAGGTTGCTATGCTTAGGGCATGATGCGCATCCCTCGGGAAGGGTATACGGGGAAGTAATGGTATATGGTTTGAGTCCTCTATGGGTCCCTCTTGATTCGAGGGTAACCCAGAGAGGGAACATGCCGACACTTATTTACTTTTCCAGTAACCCTTTGCATTGCATTCCTATGAGTTAATTTGCACACTTCGAACTTACGGGCGGAGTACTTGTTGTGTTACTTAGTTGCCTGGTTGTACCTACCGGTAGAATGGGATGTCATCCGGGTTTGTTTGATAGTAGACTTTGTTGTTCCTTTCTGAGATTCGTAGGTGTTATTCGTGCACTAGCTGTATTTGTTGTTAGCTAGGCTTATTTGCTACTCTTTGGTATTTTTGGTCACGTTCCTTGATGTAGTTACTATTACATTCAGTGGATACATTCTCGGTGTTATTCTTTCTCTATTTGGTCCTTACTTATGATGGTTACATTGGAACTCCAAGTACTTGTCATGTGTGGTCACATTCTTCTTGTGGCCCAAGTCTATATGCTATACCTTGTTATTGGTTCTTTCATACTAATTAGCTAATATGGCACCTACTGATAGCTGATCCTTCATTGCACTTATTAGCTATTACTGCAGTTATCCCTTTTGCATTGTACATTATATGCTACTGCCCTATTTGTTTTCCATCGCTCTATACCTTTCTTATGCTTACTTTTTCCTGCTTGGCCTATGATACCTACTGGGTACCCGTTGTTGGAAATCATGCTACACTTCTTCTTTTTTTCTTGATGCAGGTCCTAGTATGAGTCATCAAGATGGAAGTGATCGTAAGAACTAGTTGATGTTATTTAGGAGATACAGTGAGCATTTGTCGTTCATATTGGTTGGTCTTCCTTCTATCTGTACGGTTGTTCTACTTGGAGTATGGATAGCTATTTTGTAGTTTTACCCCATTGAGAGTTGTATTTTTTACCTTTCTGTATATAGATGCTCAACAACAATGATATTAGGTTCTGGGCTGCATTGTGAGTTGTGTATCATCATGTTCTACTTCTATTTCATCGCATCAACTCCTTTTCTTTTCTTTTAGTTTCTTAGAGCTGGCCCACCAATACTTGCTATGGGCTAGAGTTAGGCTTGTGTATAGTTTAGGTGTAGACTCCATCACAATTCTTTTTCTAGGTCGTGACAATATATTTAGGGAACCCCAACTTTTTCACCAAGCCAAAAAATAAAGATAAAACATAAAAAACAACCTGCCATAGGCAAATCATAGCCCTTCATTCAATGTAAAAATATATTGTCACTTTGAGGCTTTGCATTTGAATTTATATGAGGTCAAATAGGAGAGAAAACCAATCATAAGAAAATTATTGGCTTCCAAAAGAGTAACAAACTGTACGATAAGGGTACAAAAGAAAATACCTCATTCATAGGGGAAACAAATCCCAACAAGGGATAATACTAGAGTACAACTCCACAAAATACTAGGACAAGGTTCATCCACATAGGAGAGCAAGGATGGAAGGGTGACATCACTGGAATCTTCACAAAGCTTCAAGAAGAATCGAGAAAATGCCAAGGGAAACGAGGCTTAGGGTTCACGAATTGGGGAAGGGGTAAAATGGAAATGGGATAGGGATTTGGGGGTGAAAATAAGGGAATTAGGCCAGATTACACAAATAAACAGACTGAGTTATTTAAAATTTAAAGGAATTGGGGTTAGACAGGCTGGACAGGATATATCTATATATATATAAAGAAATAAAAAAATAGAAAAATAACTATTTAAGAATAAAAGAAAATTCTTTCACTGTATATAAAACCTAATTTTTAAAGACTCAAAATAATTAACTAATTATTTAATGCGAATGTAATTTTCAAATAATATATAGGAAGAATACATAATAAGGTATACATTATGCTTAGTTATGTATTTTCAAAAATTTAAATGGTACAATGTATACATTGACATGTATATACCTTATTGCTTTAAAATTTTCATAAAAAATTGACAATTATGCCCTTATGTATGTATATACACTTGTATACATATTGTATATAGTGCATATACTTCACTTGGGTTTGTAATTTGAAAAGAACTAAACATTTAAAAGGTTATTTCTTGCCAAAAAAAATCATGACATTTTAAAGCTTAGTAAAATTACAATTACAACACTTTAGGGTTTTATTTAAAAGATCGGCATATCAATTATTAATTGGAGGAGTGTATAAATTTAGTGTCAACAGTTGGCACCCAGTTTAGTTATGGTCAAGGGAAGATGCCATGGGTAAACCGATCTCGGCGAACTCAATTTTATCTTATCGCTAAACTTATACTTCCAAATAAAAGGTAGAGTTCCAGAGTTGTGGTCGAGCCTCATCGTCAGGCTTCCTATGTATCTCGGGATCTATGATAATTCAAGCCATTTGTAGTTCAGTAAACTAGATCTAAACACGATGTAGAAAGATTTCTCATGCTACTTAGATACAGATCTTGATAATATCATAAGATGAGGTATGAGGAAGTGGTAATGAACAAGTGGTAATGAACTTAGTAGTGCATTCGAGTTTTCCATAAAGATCTCAACCAACATATACTAGGGTAAGGAATCAAGTTGCATGTAGTTCCACTAGATCAATAGAAAAAGTGATTCCATTATGTTTGGGTTAACTTTCGTCTTTGGGAAAATGACAAAAATTGTTGAGGAATGAGCTCGTAACCTTTGAATCATAAAGTATGGTGCACTACACACCCATGATTAAGAGCTTACCAGATGTGATCCCCTTACATGGTTGTATTTTCATTTGAATAGAACCTTCGTTGCTCCCGGATGAGTGATGATTTTACTCCGGAGGCAAAAAAAAACTCAAAAAAGGAAAAGACTTCCTCATGTCCTCTGACGGGAGTATGACGGATGAATTTCCAGGTCTTAGGCTTATCTTGGTGCACAAAGAGTTTGAAATTCCTTCAACATGCTAAAAATGTTGTAAACTATTGTAAATATCCTATTTAACATGCATTCCTCACAAACACTCAGAAAAAATAAAAGAAAAGTATCGATTAGTTTTTCTCAAAGCTAGGGCTAGGGTTCTCCTCAAACATTCAAAGTCAAGTCTTCTCTTCTAAATTCCAACACGATTTCTCAAGGACTCAGGTATTTGGGTTCATAAACAAGGGTTTCATTTCACCTTTGTCCCAAATACCAAAAATTTCATAAGCTATTTTATACTACAAATTATAAATGTGAATTCAATCTAAGGTATGAACTCTTGCATAGATCAAATTATTATACTTGTTTGGGTAAAATCTCTTAAATTCACATGTATATGCATGTTCTAATTTATACATTCGATGAATATGCTAAAGATTTGACTTTATAGAGTTAATATGTTTTGAACATGATGATATGATTTTGATGTAACTTTTGAACCACTTTACTAGTTTATTGATATTTTGCAAGTTTGGATTAAAATATAATCTTGGACATGGTTTAATGAACATGAGGTAAATTGACAAGAAGTCGACCACAGACGCTAAGACACGGTATATTGATCAGTTTTCACTAAAAGATTTTTTAAAAATGGATAAGGATGAGAAGTATTATGTTTTGGGAGTAGTATTAGCACTGAGTGGGCTAGGTCGAAAGACCCATTCCCATAACTATGTATCCAATCATAGGGTGACATTATGGCTCAAGGAGATCCTAGTTATAATTTATAGTTGGATCCCCTAGGTTAATGCCAGGTACCGTATCTGTGGTAGTGTATAGTGCACCCATCAGCTGGGATGTAGGATGAATTCTGTGTCTGCTCACATGGTCTTACAAGTCAATGATAGAACCGCCATAAAAAGGGTTAAGGGTTATTTTTTGAAAGGATAAGTTGAATTTGAAATTTTAGTTATACATTTTTAATTGTTTAAGTCATTTAAGCTCATTAATTGCACTTGATCAAGCATTGCATATTTATACATGTACCACCTACACTTATATTGATCATGTTGATATTGTTTATTGTTCTCCCCCTCATTCTTACTCAGTATATTCAAATATATTGATCGCATACTTTCTTGCACTGTGTGATTTGATATGTAAGTCACGCCAGTCATCTTTACGCTAGCAGTTGACCGGATCTATTACTCTCTGCCGCTTAGTGATTTCTGAGTTCCCTTGATTCAAGAACTAGTTCATTTTCTTGGTTATTCTTTGTAGAACTCTTTAGACTTCAATAAAATCTATCTTTTTTATTCCAATATTAGCTAGGGAGATGTCCTCTCGGCCTCTTATTTCATCTTTAGAGGCTTAGACACATTTCTATGTAGTGGTTATTGTCTTGGCGTTTTTATTTATTCTGTACCTTTTTTTTATTAGGTGAGATTTACCACTCATTTACATTAAGTATTCATATTTCTTCCACTGAGAGAAAATGGTTAGAGTTGTGCATGATCCAAGGATCCGTCCAAAGCTGCTAAGGCAACTTAGTGGTGAGGATGCCCAATTCGACCCTGAGGGTGACTCCAAGGCATGTCAAGTCTCCATCAACTTGCTGTGACTTTATGAAGATATTGCATGCTACTCTCCACCGACTTTCCATGACTAAACGGAAATAATGTGCTCTAGTCTCCAACGACTTTCTACTATTTTAAATAGATGTAATAAATACAAAGGGTAATTGTGTTTTCTTCTGTCGTTTATTTGGATCCAACCAGACCTTGATATTTTATTGATCACTTTTGTTCTTTCTTATTGCTTGAAATCTTCATAATTAATTAACCTGCATCCAAAGAGAAGATTAGTTTTTTGAAGCTAGTCTATGAAACTCCTTTTGCTTGTTCATCCTGCCTTGGTTGTTGCTAATTGTTTCCTAATGTTACTCCTTGCACGTACTTCTTAAATGTCGAGATGATCGAGAGTACTATTTTGTAAAAGTAAAAGTAGGGTAATAAAAGTAAAGAAAATAGGTGAATTTTTTCTGAGATGTACTTATTATTTGCCATGCCATGAGCCAACATTATGAACAATATTTGCATCTTACGATCCTAAAACACTTACAAGGCTAATTCTGATTGGTTTTCCTAAAATTTTTAGCACCCGCTCAAAATATATACCCTATTTACAAGTTCTGAATATCCATTTGTTGTTGCGACATGAATTTTTGAGATTCTTTCTTGAAAATTCTGCCCTTGTTTGAGCTATGGCAATCTCGGGGGTTATGACCAAACCGTTGTGGTATCTACATATCCTGTTGAGGTAGGAATCAGTTAAAACATAGTTCCCTCTATAAGAAGGACATTAAAGGAAAAAAAATATTAAAACAAGAGGGGAAGACTGAAGCCAAGAGGCTGGCTATGTATCACGTTCTCTGGAATTCAGGTCAAATGTAGTTCATACATAGAGACGGGAGAAAGAGATAAAAGAAAACTCTAAGGGGTTGACAAAAGATTATATGTCACCTAGATATACCTTCTCTAGGGAATTCAAGTCGGACGTATGTTGTACATAGGGATGGTAATGATTAACTTAATAAAAATATATTGCAAAACATAGCAGAAAAATAGGAATAAACCTAAACATAGTATGTGTTAACCGCATTGAGTTGATTATCTTGGTCCATTCTTTTTCATCCATTTTTTCCACAATTAGTGCACCTCCACTCAAGACTTTGCGGACCACATAAGTCCCTTTCCAATTGGGTGCGAACTTTACTTTATATTTGTATTGGTGAGGAAACATTCTTTTAAGTTCCAATTGTCTCATTTCAAACCTTCATGTTCTTATGATAATAGTTTCTGGAATACCTATTCCATATATCAAGTTTCCTTAGGCAAAGTCGGCGACTACTTTCTTGGTTACTGCTTTGTGGAAATAGGCTTCTACCTATTTGGTGAAATAGTCAATTTATAAAATAATGAAGCGATTCCCATTGGATGCTGGTGGTTTAGTAAGACCTACGACATCCATACCCCAAGATACAAATGGTCAAGGTGAGCTCATAGATCACAATTCATATGGAGGTAACTAAATCAGGTATCTATGTACTTAGTATTGATGGCATTTTTGAACAAACTAATAACATTCATTTTCCATTTTTATCCAAAAATAACCTGCTCATAGTATTTTGTTAGACAACATCAATTCGTTCATATGTTGTTCGGTTCTCTTGTGTGTACTTCTTGAATTAGCTTTGTATCTTCAGTAGCATCTTTACACCTAAGTAGCCCTAACTCAGGAATCCTTCGGTAAAGGATTCCTCCACCCAAAAAGAAAATTTTGTCCATGCAGTGAAGACCTTCTTCTTATTAGGTTCTGCATCCTTGGGGTATTCTGCATTTTTGAGGTACCTTTTTTTATGTCGTTGTAGCATGGCTTACCATCTGATTCATCCTCGACTTGCAAACTAGTTTTTTCTTCAATAAAACATATAAAGGACTAATGTAGCATTAGTCAGGATGCTGAATCATAGCGGCAAGAGTGGCTATTTCATCGAGTGAGCTCATTCTTGTTCTAGGAGTGTGCTTGAATTTTATTTTTTGGAATCGCTTGTACAAATTTGTTCAACCTCGACATATTGACTGATCTTGTAATTCATGGTGATCCAACATCTTTTAACTTGGTGAACTAATAAATTAGAGTCACCTATTACTAGCAATTCTTGTATGTTCATATCCTTGGTGAGCCGCAGTCCTAAAATACAAGCTTCATATTCTTCCATGTTGTTATTGCAGGGGAAATGAAGCTGTGTTGTCACATCTCAATCAAAATACGATATCCATATGCAGTAGCTTTCTATTATATCTTCTCCCACAATTCACACTTATTCATCGGGAAAATATGTCCGCACTAAAATCAGCTCTACATCGATCAAATTTTTGTCAAGGTGATCTGAAATTGCTTTTCCCTTGATGGATTTTTGAGTAACATAGATGATGTCAAATTCACTCAAAAATATTTTCAATTTATCCAATCATCCTATGCGAATCGCTTTCTGAAACATGTATCTTAATGGATCTATTTTGGAGATGAGATAAGTAGTGTAGGAAGACAATTAATGTTCCAACTTTTAGGTGATCCATGTTAGAGCACAGGACGTTTTCTCCAAAAGGGTGTAACGGACTTCACACTAAGTAAATTTCTTACTCAGATAATAGATAGCTTATTCCTTCTCTCCTGTCTCATAATGTTGGGAGAGAATACATCCAAAGGAATTGTCTGACACTGATAGGTACAACAAAAGTGGGCTTCCTTCTCACAGTGATACTAGAACCAGTGGATTACATAAATATTTCTTGATGGTGTCAAAAGGGTTTTGGCACTCTTCTATCAAATTATCTGGATATGTTTCTTCAATATAATAAAAAAGGGCTCGCAGATGACATGTTGATCGAACTATAAAGCGACTGATGTAATTTAACCTTCCCAAGAGACTCATGACCTCCTTCTTGTTTTTGGGTGGCAGTAGGTCTTGAATTTCCTTGATCTTAGAGTGATCTAGATTGATGACTCTCCTACTGAGTATAAAGCCCAATAATTTCCCGATGGGCACTCCAAAGGTGCACTTTGCAGGATTTAACTTCAAAATATATTTCTAAAGTTTTCCAAAAAGCTTTTGCAGAGGCCTTAAATGGTCACCACTTTCTCGGGACTTGATTATGACATCACCAACATATACTTTGATTTGTTTATGCATCATGTCATGAAATATGGTTTTTATGGCTCTCATATAGGTAGCACCAGCATTCTTGAGTCCAAAGGCATTACTCTATAATGGTATTCCCCCCAGGGTGTGACAAAAGTTGTTTTCTCTCCTTTGTATTTATCCATCAAGATTTGATGATATCTGACGAAGCAATCCATGAACGACTGCATTTCATTCCTAACACAATTGTCTATCAGGATATGAATGTTAGGCCATGGAAAGTTATCCTTGGAACTAGCCCTTAGGTCCCTATAATCTACGCAAATCCTAATTTTTCCATCTTTCTTTTGCATAGGAATGATATTGGCTAGCCAAGTAGGATACTTGGTTACCTCTACCACCTTGGCTTGCATTTGATTTATGACTTCCTCCTTGATCCTCAGTCTTAATTATGGTTTAAATTTCTAAGCCTTTTTCTTTACGGGATAGAACCCGAGATCTATTGGCAATTTATAAGAGATAATGTCGGTATTCTACCTGGGCATATCATCTTACGACCATGCAAACACATTGTTGTATTTCATGAAGAGGTGTGCAATATATTCTTCTTGATTTGGAGTCATATGCACACTAATTCTAGTTTCTTTGACCTCTTCATCATTTCCCAAGTTAACAGATTCAGTTTCTTTAAGATTGGGATTTTATTAGTATCGAATTACTCATAATTCTCTGCTAATCACTAAAGACCTAAAAACTCTTCATCATCGTCCTCATGCTCGACTCGTTCATTAGGGACTTGGTATGATATGATAGTAACGAGTTCTAAAATCTATTTACTAAAACACAAACACAAGGTTAGAGAATCATAGATATATGAAAGATGAAATAGTTTCTATAAACATGGGGAGGCTTTTCATTATAATTTAAAATGATTACAAAATTTGGCTCATGATTTATACGAGTATATATCCATGCCTTTTAGAATTTAAGAAAAAACTAAAACAGGAATACTTAAAACAAAGGGTGGGCCTCGTCCTCCTCGAGATTGTCACTAATTCTTTAACAAACTTTGAAAACTCAGTCTACCCTGATTCTTGAACAGTTGGAGGAGGTATGGCACTCTAATTTCATAATTATTCTCCTGTCTTAGTAGGATGAATCCAGTCGTAGCTGGGGCTTCCTCTAGGATGAAATCACAATCCTCAAACAAAGCTCCAATTCCCTCCTCTAGACCTTCAGACACAAATGAGATGCGAATGGGAAATGATTAGTACAACGAAGGAATAGGCTTTGGCAAACAATTATTCTTGGTCTTCCTGAACTCTATCTTATACTCTACTGTAGTTGATATCCCATACCATACTAGAAGCGTTGCTTGGGTATACAAACTGGTTCAACAATTCCATCTATATTCTTTCCTAGTACCAGACCAAGCTCAAGACCACTTCTCAACATGACAGATGCTATCATCTTATACATTGAAGGCATTGGGATGTGAGGACTCATGTCTTTTCATATGGCATGCACCACTTTAGTAAAACAAAATTTTATTTTCTAAGGATACTCTTTGATCACAGGCACCATTCCTATAGGATGATTGAGGTGACATCCCTTTACTTAAATAGTTACATCCTGACCATCCCACACAAACTTCATTAGTTGATGCGAAGTAGAGTGTATAGCCCTAGTGGCATGAATTTGTCTCAGCAACAAGTTATAATAAGAATTTTTATCCATCACTTGGAATTTTTCCTAAAGTTCTACGAGGCCCATCTGTAACACAAGGCTAGCCTCTCCTATAGTATCTCTTTGTCCTCCATCAAAATCTCAAACATTTATATAGTTTTGACTGATTTTCCCAATATCATAGTTAAGCTGAGTGAATATAGACAATGGGTAAATATTCAATCTGGACCTGTCATCACACTTGCACGATTATCTAATATCTTCACTTTACAATAACATGCAGAGCCTTGTTGTACATTACTCCTTTGAATAGTAGCTCGTCATTGCTAAAACAAATTGTATGGCTACTACCACTTTGATGAACATGGAGACCAAATCTTTATCATTAGTCCATTTTGATACATAAGTCTCATATAATACCTTAAGTATTGTTTTTTGGTGGTGCAAGGAACTCATAAGTAGTTCTAGTACTAGGATTTATGATGAAGTTTTCTTGAGGTGTTTCACGATAGGATCCCTTTGGCTATATTTTCCTCTAAAATGCTTCTTCTTCACCTTCAGTGGTTGGTCTTCTCAACTGGTGTTTCCTATAGGATTCATTGTCTAACTCGACTGCTATATAGAATCTTCCAGATCAAGTCATGCTGTGAGCGGCTGCGATTTTAAAAATAAATTCTCTCTATGATGGGACCAAGGCAATGATCTAATAATGGGCTAAGATAACCACAAGCTTGGGCTTTTTTTAATTTTTAGGGTTGCTAGGGCGTTGGGAACATCTTCCACGATGATTAACTTATTTAATTTTCCTTTGACTAGGTTGTTTCTGATCAAGCACTCTTTGTCGGTCTCAATTATGTTTTCAGTTCTCCCTTCATGATTTGTAAGAGGGTTATTGTTAACATTGGGTGTAGTCCAGAAAGTAATCACTTTTTGATCTATCATATCTTTATCTTATGCTTCATATAAGGACAATATTTGTTTTCTGTCCTACCCCACTACAATGCTAAGGATATCGGCTTAATAAAAATGAGTTCTGGTATTGATAGTCTGAGCTGGGAGACGCTAGTTGAGTTTGAATGCCTTCAAGCTTTCTATAAACTGGGACCCTCTTTCTACCAAAAGAGTAAAGTTCCTTGGTGGTTTTCTTTTAAATTTTGTTTGTGAGGAATTAGCATTATTTTGATTTAGCTTAGGTTGTTATTAGGGGTTAGAGTTTTCTGATGCGTTTTGGTAGGTTCGAGAATTTGTATAATTTTGGTAACTTGGAAAAATGGTTTAGTATGGAGGTTGGACATTTGGTTATGGAACTGCTGCATTGTCTTGGATAAAGTATCTTGGTGGAAAAACTGGGAAATTTGGTTGGGTAAAAAATAAATTGCTGGGAGATTTGGGGATGGTGTTCTAGGATAGTATCATGGTGGATTTTTTTAAGCTAGGTTCTATATATCTTCTAAGTTTGGAGATAGGGAGGGGTGAAATGGTTTCTACATCTTCCCTCTTTTTCTGTGAGAGACCAACGGATCTCGATACCCAAACAATTTTACTTATTTTGACGCTTCTTCCATAGTTTCAATGATTTTACCAGTTTTGCAAGGCCGGTTCAGACTACTGAGATCCTCTTGTTGTAATATTATGGCTCTTGATCCCTCATAAAGATATCTAGTATCTCATCCTCAAACCTAGGCGGTTTCACTCTTGCTGCCTCCTTTCTCCATCGGTAGGCATAGTTTACAAAATACTCATTAGTCTTTTGACATATACTATCCAGAGAGTATCTGTATGGGACCACCTTAATATTAGAAGAATATTTTTCTATGAAGCATTTATCCATGGACTTCCGACTTTTCCACTTTTTAAGATCTTGAATTGTGAACAATTCCAACATATCAAGACTCAAACTACAACTAAACAACCTTATTAATAGTGCTTTATTTCTATCAGCCCCTACCATCTGGTCATTCTAGCTTTTAGATGTCTAGTTCGATTTCCAGTGTTGCTGATGGTCTAAAACTGAGGAATCTTGAAGCCTTCTGGAAAGTCCATAATTGGGTACATGCAGAGGTCATCATACCAGAACCCATCTTCCTTATAAGTGACTTTGGTTTCCTTTATTGTCTATCTCCTCTTTCATCCACATTATTTTTAATCTCACTGCTCCTCCAAATCTTTTCTCTCTCTGTCCTCCTCAAAGTTTTGGGGAATAGGGTAAGACTCAGGAAATCTAGTGGCATGTAAGGTAGTTGGGAGTGTTACTTGGACTTTTTAATTTGAGATATTTTGAGCTGGACTTGGGTAGGAGGGTGTGAGCTTATATGGAATGTTTTCATTTGGGTTGAAAGAAAAAGGGATATTTTGAGAGTGTATGGTGTTAGTTTGGTTTTTTCTAGAGTGGTAAGGGGTTTTAAGGATAGTATAGTTCTGGGTTACTTTCTCAGTTAATATGTTGGGAGTGAGGAGTGTGATCTTGGTAAGATAAACTTACGTGTAATAGTTCGTGGGAGATGTCACTGGAGGGATTTTTGGAATTTAGAGGAGGAACTTAGAGAGGATGTCCTTGCGTGCCTCTGAGGTACATTGGCTGTACCGACCAGATTAGCCATATCCTTAGCTTTTTATTCTTCCTTTTCTAGCTACTCCAACCTTTGTGCTAGCTCAGAGATGATCCACTATGATATCATCATGGACCTTGATTTCATTCAGATTGGTTTTATCGTTCGATCATTTTTCCCATGTCAAGTGACGACTCTGGATCTCGAGGGGAATTCTGCTATGATTTGGATTTGGTGAAGTAGCGATGGTCTGCTAGTTATTCAACATGGAATAGCTTCAATTATACCTATTGCATAAGAATAACACACATACAATATTTATTAGATACTTTATCCTAATATCTAATGCAAAATATCAAACTCGGTAAACACACATTGATAGTTCCTTTCCCTTGATTGATCAATATTCTGGAATTTTATGATTAAGACTTAGTGAAAAGGAATATGATCACTTTAGGATGTTATGTGAAGATAATAGAAAGTTTTTTTGCAATAGGGGATAGGCCATAATGCAGCCTACTTATCGTTTGGGAAGGAATTCATACACAATATAGTTTGAGAGTACAAGGATGGACACTACTCAACTTTTTATTGATTTCGTAAGTACAATATTGCAAAAAGTAAAAACAGTACTCTTTCAACATTTAAAGCTTTTGAAAATAAAACTAGACTCTATCTTCTAGAGATGTTCCTCTTCAAGATTGATTTAACGAAAATTCAAGACTGATTCTTTCTTCATCTATCAATTTCTCCATAATGGTACAAAATGCAAGGCAGTTGCCATGCCCCCTGACCCTTCATGGTAAAGGAAAATCTCCCTACCTCGGCGCCATGTAGTTGACATGGTCCCTTCTTTCCTCTGAGTTGACTAGAGGATTCTAACATCGATAAGCTTGGAAAAGAGGCTAAAGTATGACTAATAGAAAGTTTTGAAGTGATATTCGTGGATCACCATGTCTTCATTGAGGGGTACTCCAAGTGCTACTTCTTCACATCTTGCCACAATGCTATAACCCCATAAATTATTCAATCTTCCACTACTGAATAAGCTCCTTAGATGATCTCTCAAAGATGTATATTCATTGATTAGGTGACCTCTTTGCAAAGGGTGATAAGGTACACTTTTAGTAAGCATCTTTTGGGAGGAAAGGATGTCCTTCAGTCCAATCTAGGCTTATCATTTTGGTGGTCATCAGTACTTTGAAAATTTTAAAACACAAGACAAATTTGGTATGTTGGTCATGACGGTAATGAGCATCCAAAGTGATCCAATTAATCCCTAGTCTGATTTGTGTTGGCACAATCACTCCATTATTGAGTTTAGCCCAATTGACTGTATAAAATATTGTAAATCCCATATTTTCCTTGGAAGATTTTGTCTTTAAATTCCTATAAGGTAATTATTTTTTCATGTTGTGCATGTCTTCCTTAGCTTGTCTGAGTCTCTTCTATACTTTCATTACTTGGAAATCAACTATGGTTGTTTCTTATTCCATGGTATCCATTTTTATAATAATATTTTGTGCTTCAATTAGTGCAGATTGCCTAATCATTTCTACCTCTTCACTCCTCTTCCAAGCTTTCTTAATCTTCTTGTCGATTTCTACTCTTCTCTTTTTGATTGATCCTTTAGCTTCCATTTTGAGCAAGTGTCCAAAAAAAGAATAAGAGAATATTTAGGAATTGTTAGGACTCTTTTGGAGACTTAAAGACTTGGACTTATTAGGTTGGACTTTAAATTTTTAGTGGGTAAAGTTAGTGCATCGATCCACCAATATCTACAACATCCAATCATATTTATTAAATAGATATAACACATAACAGGATAAAGTGCGACCTAAAAAGGGGTTAGCCTTGATTGTTCACAAGGTTTAGGCCTGATGAGATTGGAGAATAATTTTCTTTAGAAATTATTTTATTGTCGAGAACTATTGATGAAAGACATACTCTCGTAGGGGAAATGATAAAACAAGCATGTGCAAAGCCATAAAAGTAAACAAAGCTCACACATGAGCAAAAGAAACAATCCTATGTAGGGGTAAAAGAAATAAAGTCCCTCAGAGGACCAAACTAAACAATCCCATGCATGGGTAGAAAAATATCAAACACTACTGCCAACCTAATCACATGGTACTCTCTTGGCTTTGTCCACTTCTAGTCAAATGTAGTAATGGTTCATGACTAGATGGGTCCCTGACAGACGTGCTCTATCATCGACCAATAAAGCATCCAAGATCAATACCTTCCTCTCCATGCATCTATCCAACTAAACCAAGCATTCTCTGGCATTTTTCAACTCGTCTTTTATATTCTTCAACCTCTTTCGCAACCTTTGGATGGTCAACTTATCATCGGTGGGTTGGTGAGTTTTTTTGTTTTTAACCAGCTTCCTTTGAATGGGTGATATGGCATATTTTATTCGGATGGCATTAATAGTGTCTTTTCTCATCCAATCTTTATAACAATTTTTACACTCAACTGAATTCAATTTTTGACATATTCCCCTCCGACTCTTTTCTTCCTCCATTTCTGAATGATGAACCACTTAAGGGGTATTTCTCCTTCCAGTATGATATTTTTCAAAACCTGTACATCTACCGGAGTGAACATACAACTTTCGAAATAGTAGGTAGCAATTATTTTTCAGTCCTAACCCTTTGTCTTGGTTTTAAAGGAATACTTCTTTAATTTCCTCTCTTTCCCATGCTTCTGGAGCCAGATATATTACGGGATTATATCTTCTTTCACTGTTGACACATGTGTACACTCTCATACGCACTTTCCAACTTTTCCAAAGTAGGGCTTAACTCCACTTCTCCAAATTTGATTACCATTGTCTTGTCATCCCAAAACTTGACCAAGACCGAGATCAAATGAGGGTAAGGTTGCATGTCTAGAAGGGATGAAATATACCTCGTATATGTCTTAACCCATTCTTTATTAGATGTTGTCATGTTAAGCCACCAAGCCTTAAGGAAATAATGATGTTTCAGCATCATATGAACTAGGGTTCTGAGAGAAGTCATCCTATAAATAGGAAAGAAAAATCAACACATTCACAAGGGATATAATTATTCATAGACAAGTTATTCTTCAATTATCACATAATATGTGGATCCGAGACTGGATATGAAAAGTTAGTTAGATCTAGGTCGGTTTGCTAATAGACTGGAACCCTTTTCCTATGCCAAGTTGACCTAAGCTAATTCTTAGAACATGGTTTTTGGTTTCACTCTATCCAGGTATCTAAGTGGCTTGTGAATTGACCAGTTAATCAAATGGACTTTTCGATAATCATTAGCTGCAACGCATACCAACTCACCGTACAGTCCGAAAAAGGGTTTCTTCTAAAGTAAACGACCATGTGAGGCTTGTCGTTGCCCAAGGAAATAAGGTATAAAAGGCCAATCAGCTGAAATATTCCTTGAGAAAAAATGCAACTACAAGATAATTAAAGTCAGAATATAATGAGATAGGTAAAAACAAATAGTCAAGCAAATCACCTAGAACTGGAATCTTAGTATGGGTCCCGGTAGAGTCACCATCTCTATTTTATTTTTATTACGATCAAATAATATTATATTATCTTTTAATAAAGTAAATGATGGTTAAATGTCAAATTATCTTAAATCTAAAAAACTTCTAAAATTTTTGAAATAACACAGAGTCATCACTTAATTTTTTAAATAAATTAAAAATACTTTAATTTGATAACTTTAAGTTCTAAAAACGGGAAAAAATTAAAGTAGAAAAAATTGGGTAAGGATTCCACAATGTCTCGAGGAAGGGTGTTAAGGCACCTCGGGAACATCTCA
>JBDJHY010174968.1:0-12236 GCA_039654485.1 Withania somnifera
AAAAGCTATACTCACTGTCGTACGACGACGGATTCAAGTACCAGTGGCTGTACTCACTGCCGAATAGAGTCGGTCTTAATTCTTAATATTTATTAGTCAAATGATATTTCCCAGTGCCAGGATGTAAAGGCTAGACTAAATCAAGTAAAAATATTATTACCGGGTGCTCGATTCATCGTTGAGTCTAAAACAGTAAACATATTATTACTTATATTATAATTAGAATATTTACATTTATTGATTTATGTCATTATCCATCTTTATTGTTAAAATCAGTCTCTAGTCATCATGTCTCAATACTTAGCTTATGATACTGACCTAGCCCCAATGAACTCTCATTAGAGTCATAGGCCCAACCTCTCATGTCTTGAATGCACACAACATAGCAACAATTGTATATCAATATAATATAATGTAATAAAAATTTCCTATGCCATGCACAAGTATCATTGGACAATTCCCAAGTTACAGGCACCACATAAATTCGGATGCCAAAATATATATCAACATGGGATGGACAAAAGAACGGTATAGGATCACTGTAACCGAACTCAAGGATTCTATTTAGTACAATTATTAAAGCTATTAGCCCTGAGATAGTCCCACAGAGCCTACCTGTCGTCTGGCGATAAAGTGTTGCAAGTTCACGAATAGTACTCTGACTGATATCAAACGATCTCCAAATAATCTAAAACTTGAGTTAAAGTATTCTATATGATAATAAATTCTAACGGTATAATTTATACTAAGTTCCGAACTAGGCCTAAAATCGGGCCTAAATCATGCTTATAGGGCCTGCTTGCGAAAATTGAAAATAAACTTTGTCATGGGCCTAACATTGCAAACACCCGTGCTCCAAAATTGAGCATGATTTGAGTGTGGGAAGGTCTCCAAAACATCCTGGACAGATTTGACTATAACTAGGTCAAAGATGTAATTTTTATGGATTAAACGTTGGTATTTTGATGTATTAATGATACTAGAAGCAAAGTATAATAGGAAAATGAAAAATTACACTATAATATACGGATTATGTCATGATTTTATCAAATTCATCAATTGGGGACATTAATGGAGGAAATCAAGAAATTTAAGGATTAAAATGAAGAAGGACTTACCCAAAATGCAGAGAAATCAAAAGGAAACAAAGTGGGGAATTTTATTTTCCTTGGAATTATGTTTAGGAGGAGATTTCCACTTAAAATCGGCTGAAATCGTAATGTTTTTGAAAAAATAATGATTGGGGTCGCGCAGGGGTTTTTATATATCTGCCAGGGAATTACTCATTGCGATCGCATGATTTTACTAGGCGATCACGTAGAGCACTGAAATTGATCATCACAATTGCGTGAAATTCTTACATGATCATGTCGAGTGATGGGAGACAGCGCATCGCGATCCTGTGAAGCTTGATGTTATACGAGCATTACATTAGGCTAACGAATTGCGATCGCAAAGAACAATTCACCTGCACCAAGTTGCAGGTTTTGACAGCAGATTTAAGGGAAGGAAAATGTTCCAAATTACCACTCAAAATGCATTTGGAGTCTAATTCATGCAAACAAACTATGCATGCACACCCTAAATGATATTCCGGACTCAAGAGTGCAGACAGAATCAAAATCCAAGGTTGTTTCAGATAAAGGTTTCCCAAGTCAAACGTAAGCTTAATTCAGTGAAATTTCTACCAACACCTCAAAAATTCAACAACAAGCCCAATAAATGAACCAACACCTCCACTAGCCTAAAATCACTATTTTAGAGCTGACAAAAGCTTCAGAATACCAATGTGGCACTCTGAATATAAAAATACCACCCAAACTCCACTTTAGGCCTTAAACTTAACTAAAATTCATAATTTGGCATAAATTTATCCCAAAAAATCCAAAACTCAAACTTAAGGTCAATCCTGACTTTGTTTGGCATTCCAGAGTTAATAGAACTGTCAAAATTTAATTTCTTCTTGGAGGAAAGTTAATTTTGGTCAATGAGTACTTAGTTTTAGACTCTAAAATAGGCAATTGAGATATTTCTCAATCGAGCCGCCAAGGAACCGAATACTGGTCCCAGCAAGTCATAAATGACTAGGGGAAACTACTGAAATGCTCTAAAATGCAAAACATCGCATATTTCCTATAAATGATCACGAGGGTCATTAAAAAAGCCTTTCCTACCATCTTAGATTTTATGTTACTTCATACTTGGGTCAACTTTAAATGACCATATCTTTTAATCTATAAAGAGTTAAGTGACCCATGACCTATCCATAGAAAGGTCACAAACTGCTTGTCATTTCAAGTTTGGAGTAAGATATTATGGGTATTTTACTAATGATTATTCTATAGTGAAATGTTCATAGGTGAAAATTACAACTCATTCCTTCCTACAGTACGACTCATGATCCCCAATAGTTCGACTCATACTATAAATTATGATACATGACTAAAAACTTCCTAAATTGATGTGAAGGTTCCACAAGACCCAACCATGGTCCGTGCTTTCCAAACCACGAGTTGTACTTCAAAAATCTTACTACTTAAGGTGAAGAGCCAATTTTTATATCCCTTTAGTACGAAGCATACCATGAGTCATGGTGTTGAACACCACAACTCATGGTCTTGAACTTGTAGTTTTGGTGTTGTTTTCATATACGTTTAACAAGGCTATTTTGGGTAATTTCTTTGAGTTTTTGGAATAAACCCCTTAAATTTTTTCTTACAAACATAAATATATAAATTCCCTCTTCCCTAAATCCATTCATCTTTTAGCTAATTGATCAAGACAAGAGTTTTTTCTTCAAACTTCTCCAAAGAGGAAAACCTAGGGTTTTTCATTGAGATTATTTTGTAGCAGCTTAGTTGTGGATTTTCTCCATCAAAGTACTTCTAATAAATTATTTGGGATTTTAACAAGGACTCCTTTCATCCCTATTCCCCAAAACCTCTTCTAAATAAGGTTTTGAAAGTGTAGAAGTATGCTAGGGTTCTTGTTTAATTATATAAACTATGATTCTCTGAAGTGGTGGTTTACTTGATATTTTTGAGATAGAATTAGGAAGTTTTTATGATAGTTATCACGAGTTAGAATATTTCCATAATTGAAGTAAAAGAAGAAAGAAGCTTTTAGGTAAGAATTGCTGATTGTTTTAAAGGTTTATTCTTAAAACTTGATATGAGGGTCGAAGTGTCATAATTACTTGACCTTTTACATGATTTTGAGAATGAACTTGAAGAATGATTAAATTGACTAATTGAAGTAAATTGAGAGTTTTGGTAATGATTTTAGCTTTATATATAAGTTGAGAGTAAAATTGACTATAAAGTGTCAAAATGAGCTTTTGATAAAGAGTGTTAACTAAATTATGGTTTTAAATGATGATTAGGGATAGTTGGTTCAATTGACGGTTCCACTAGTCTAGAGTGTTAATGTTTTTGTTAACATATTATTTCATTAAGGGTGTTCCATTATGTTAAGAGAGTTGAGTGTTAATGTAAATTTTATGGGAGGAGTATTAGCAACGAGGGTGGGCATAGTTTGCCAATACCCATAACCTATGTAGCCAGCATAGGATATTATTTTGGTACTGCTCAGTTGTACCTAGAGTCTCTATTTGGATCCACTAGAAAGAGTGGCTCATCCTGTGGCGAGGTATGCGAGCCTCTACACACAGGGTAATATGTAGACTTCATCACTTTATGTCTTGATGCATTTTGGTTATAGATACTACCAAAGAGAAGCTAAAATTGAATGTTTTGAAGAGAAGTAAAATTGATAGTTTTGAAGTAAAGAAGAGAAGCATGTTTTTAATTAATTCTTTATCTTTTGTTAAAAACTGATGAATTAAACTATTTAACTGGGTTTATTTGAGATATGAGCTATTTAACTGTTTTCATTATAAACTGTTAAGCTTCTTAGTTTAGTTAGAGCTAAAGTTGGGATTTATTCTCATGCATTTTGTAATACTTATCATTATATCATATATATTTTTTTATACCTGCTCACGTACTAAGTACATGTATTATGTGCTAATTCTACTCTTGCTCATGTGTTTTCCATCCGAATATTCAAGGTTGACCCAACTTGCATTCTTAGAAAACTTGAAGATTGTTGAGTCCTCACTTGATTTGAGGGCTAGCTATGAAGTTATTTTATTTTTTTGTTCTACAGCTTGTACTTTAGCATCATTTATTTATTGTTTCATTTGGTAGAGACTAGCTACTAAACTCCTGTGCTGGTAGTCCATTATTTAGTGAGTAGAGTCTTTCGGACTAAGATGTATTGGTTTTGAGACTTGAGTTTATCTATTCTTTTAGTGAGACTATTCATTGGTTATTGTGAGGATCCCATTACACTTCTGATATTATTGTTATTGATTTTTTTGAGTGATGTGAGTAGAGATATGCATGATCAAAGTGGTTCTCCGAGGCTACTAGGAAAACTTAGTGCCTAAAGATGATGGTCCCACTTAGGGGGCAAGTTCGGGGTGTGATAAATACTGGAAAAAACCTCAGGTTATAAATCATATATCAACACGTTGCATAAATCTCAGATTATAAATCACCTCCTAGTAGAAACCTCAGGCACCAATATTGGAAATATCTCAAAAATGTGTCCTGCATAAACCTCGGATCCCCACATCCCAAATTATCGCCACAACTCATTTTTCAAGAACAATAAGAATAGATATACATATACTAATGTAACCATAGTGAGAGTGCAACAAATCAGTTTACAATAAAGAAATCAATTCGTCGTAGAAGTAAACAATAATCAAGTCGCTCATATTATTCCAACCCCTACAAGGCTTTGTAAATGACATATTCAACCAATTGAGTTACCCTAAGGTAGTTTTCATTACAATTTTGTCTCAATGAAGCCTAAAGAAATCATGGCATTTCATTAAGTTCACAAGAAAAAATAAATTCATAAATCATGAAATCACATAATCAAATAATTCCCTTATTTTGATCCCAGCATACGCAATCCTAACAACCCCAAAGTAATCATCTTCCCCAAAAACACATAATCCATCAAGTATGCACTAATACTTTATAAAGAGACCAAAGAACTTTCACTTTTATTATATTTCAAAGAAACAAGTCACTCGGGAGCCTTTTCCTTTTGGAATGCCTTCAATCGTTCACACTCTAGTTATCAACAGAAAGAATACAATAAAATATACACAAATGACACCCAAAACTCAAATAACTGAAGTTCATTCAAAAAACTAAATATCAAAACTGGAACTTTATCATAAAAATATGTTTCTCATCACTTGGATAAGCTAAATATTAAGTTTTATTGAAAATCCATTCCATTTTGTGGTTGAACATCAAAATTTTATAATTTTTCGAGTCCATGTGTAAAATCATTACTTTTGGGTTCAAAACCTTCAATTGCAATGTAATAATCATGTTAAAGTAGTGGGAAAGTGATGGAAATGGTCTTAGAAATCTTACCCAATGATTATCTTCAAATTATTCTCTTGAACTTGGTCAAAATAGAGTATTAGTTCGTGTATTGCATTAAAAGTATGAACAAAATGTGTTTCAGTATTTAAAACCTCTCCTAGGTGCATTGCGTCTCCTTTGAGTTTGTGGTTCCTCCCCGTGATCGTGAAGGTCAACTCAAAAACACTTGTCATGATCACGGACTATTCATCTCAATTGCTAAAGGTAACAAACTCCCATATCACGAATGCATCTAACCCCATGTGAAAGTGATGCCTTCTAAGTCTAAATCTCTACGAATGCAGTCCCATGACCACGATCGATTGTGGTTGTCTGGGGGCAGTGACAGCAGCTGTTGATAGCAGCAAGTCTACAGATGGACCCTTGGAATTCTTTCAAAATCCTATAATAACAAATCATATATGCCACCATACTAATTTCAACATTCTAGAATCAATTAAATCATCAAAATACTCATACGGTCCCCTTGGCCCATTACTCGTTGAGGGTCTATTTTTAACTAAAAACACTAAAATGACCAAAATGCCTTCAAGACTTACAAAAAATAAAAAAGCCTTATTACATGCTTAAAAAACACCACCCGAATCCAACAAAATTATCGGATTTTCAATGCGGGCACTCTAAGTCCAAGTGTTAACCAAAGTACTCAAAATCAGCACAAAAGGGCTACAATAGGAACTGAAGGTAACAAACTCAACATTTCAGAGCTGAAGGAACTAACAGATTTTCGTTTTGAGGTCCTGAACTCTAGATGACTCCAAGAGTTCCTTAGTTTACAATTAAAAGCTCCAAGCTCAAAACTTCCAACAACTTACTCACCCAAACCAATCATGGAATCACACATAGTTTGTAATGCAACTACGAAAAGGATAAAATAGTTAAAATACACATAAATTGAAAAAATGACCTTGAGGGTCATTACAAGAATATGATAACATTAAGTTTGAATGAAGACGAATGATTAAAGATACATTTAAATAATTACATTCCATTCCTAATGAATGGGTACTTTGATAAATAAATATAGATCCATTCTCTAAGGCAAATGTGATGGTATTTAATAAATTTTATAAATACGAGTATTTTTGGTTGTGATATCATGACCCACCTCCATAAAGGTAGAATAATTGAGAATAATATTATGAAAATTTTCTTCCGGAGTAGTAAATCCAAGATTTACTCATGAATTAATAAATAGGAAATTTACTCAAGTAAATAGCATACGTTATGGTAAACTTGAAGTGTTTTGGTAAAAATTACTTTATCTTGGCACGAATAATTCTACAATTCCAAAGATATGCATAATTAGATTAAACATATATTTAAGAACTAGAAGATTTTCAAGAATTTCTTATTTTATTTGTTCCTATGATAAGTTGATTAAATCAGCTAATTTGGGATTGGCTCCCTTAAATTCTAGAAAGTATAAAAGGTGAATATAATCCTTTTCGCTTGCCATGTAATATGTCAAAAGGATGCATTCATAAGACAACCACATGTGCATTTATTATCAACCTGCAGTTTGACATTCGCAAAAATTGCTTGCTCAATATAATTGAGTTAAGAGCATAACTTCCAGATTATTTAATCCAGAAAATTAATTTTGATAATGTTAATTTTATATCCAAGCTAGTTTGACATTTTGCCTTCAATAAATATTTAAACTATATCTGAGAACTAAACTTTATGTGTTGATCCAAATTATGATATTTTTCATACAACAGTACTTGTATGAATTATACTAATAAACTATGATTAATAACCCCCTTGCAATTTATTCAGGGTGAGGAATCAAATATTTTCCATCTGATTACTTTTAATGTGCGGTATATGAGTCATGACGCACAAAGATAAATTCCTCAAATAATATAAAGGATGTGTGTTAGTTTTCCTAATATAAGAGGGAGATAACTAGCATTTATGAAATATGTTGTGAATTATCATCACTATGATACTCATTCAAGAGATAATTCAAGTCAAATGGTAGAAGCATTTACTAACTCAAAATTAATTCCATATTTAGCTGTCAATACTCCTATTGGGAGTTCTTAAAAGAGAAGGCCTATAGCATGCATGAAGCATGGTAGACTAGTCGGCTTCAAATATAATAATCCTTGAAAATGATAGAGGAGAAAAAGTGTAATGAAGGTCATTTATTTGATTTCTGTGTATTTTAACTTTTTTACCCTTCTTGTAGTTGTATTATTCCATACTAAGTTTGATTTCATGGTTTATTTGAGAGTGGAATAAGTTTTGAGTAAGATTTTGGAATTTTTGAATTTTTAAGCCTTAAAGTGAGAAATATGAAACTCTAGAGGTCATTTAAAGTTCTAGACCTCGAAATGGAAGTCCTTCAGAATATTGACTTTGGTCTAATAGCACCTTTTTCTGTTTTAACCCATTCGTAGTGAATTTGGATGGTTTAACGGGATAAATTTTAGTTTTAAAAGGAAAGGTTGACTTTGGTCAACATTCAGACATAGAGTGCCAGGATTTAAAATCTGATGATTCTATTGGATTTGGGAGGTGGTTTTTAGTCTAGAATGGAGTCTCTTGTGTTTTGTGTAAGCCTCGGGGGTATTTGGTCATTTTGATAATTTTAGTTAAAAATAGACCCTCGGCAAATATCTGGTCAAGGAGACCTCATACTCATGGTTTGATTGTTCAGTTAACTTTAAAATATCAAAATTATTATGGTTGTATATATGGTTTGTATTCACGGGATTCTAAACAATCCTGAGGATCCATTCCGAGCATTTTGGTTCAATGAATTTTGCTACTTTTTCTACTATTTACACAGTTGTGTGACCTTCATCATGATCGTGCTGCGATTGTATAGGCCTGTTGTTCTATGGAGCATGATTGCATGGATATTGTCTGTGATTTCCTTAGGCTAATTATTTGGACATCCCGATTGTAATATGGGAAACTGCAATAGCGACGAAGTAAATCCTCCACATGGTCGCAAAAGTGTCTTGCCATCCGCGAATGCGGAGAAGAACTGAATATACTACAACATTTTAAAATAGCTTTTTCACAAAACTTTGCTTATTTTCATGCAATACACAACTTTGAAACTGCATTTTAGCAAAGTTTGAGCAATTATTCGAAGATATCAATTGGGTAAGATTTCTAAACTCCATTTTCATCACTTCCTCATCACTTTAACATGATTATTACATATAAATTGAAGGTTTTGAACACAAAAATGGTGATTTTATTCTTGAACACAAAAGTTGGTAAACCTTTTATTTTCCACCACGAAATGGATTGGATTTTTTATATAATTTGATATTTAGTTTTCCCAAGTAATGGATAACATATTTTCAGGATAAAGTTTGGGTTTTGAGCTCATGGGATGGGGGTGATTTTTTGAATAAATAATAAAATATGGAATTATGGGTATTGATTTTTATATTTTCTTTTATGTAAAGTGTTTTAACTAGATTACGCTCATTTGGAGGCTCAAAGGAAGGAAAAATCTCATGATTGAGATATTTCTATTTCCTTCTAAGACAAGTTGAGGTTCCACAGTCTTTGTATAAATCTTTTATGTGTGTTGGTGCTTTATTAGTTGGGATTGGTGAATTTGTATAAGAACTTAACTCGAAAATTAATGAGTTGATTATGTGAAATAACCTTAATAGATTAAGTCATTGAGATATCCACAGCGATGGATAATTACTTGAAAATGGTAAAATTATTAAAAATTAGAAAATTATATTGTTGTGGTAACTAGTTCACAACTTTTTTTTCTTGTGATTTGGGCATATTGATATTGTTGTTAAGGTAACTTGTTCACAACTTGATTAAATTATAACTTTAACATGTTGATATTGTTGTTGTGGTAACTTGCTCAGTACTTTATCAATTATTACTTGAACATATCATTATTGTTGTTGTGGTAAATTGCTCACAATTTGATATTATTAGTGGATTAGGTACCATGCCAATACAGATGGAATAATATCATGTTTATGGATCGGGTACCATGATGGTACTGAAAGGAAAATATTATATCATGTTTATGGATCGGGTACCACGTCAGTATGGTAAGGCAAACATTATATAATATTTATGGATAGGGTAACACGTTAATACGAAAAGAAAAATATTATATACATCTATATATTGGGTACCACACTTTTGGAAGAAATAAGATAAATATATATATATATATATATATATATATATAGGGATCGAGTACCACATTATAGTGCATGGACCTTGTGAGCCCCTAATGAGTCCTGATTGTGACAAATATTGGCAACAGATGTGTCCATTTAGGGATGACATGCATCATGAGTACTTGCACATTTGCATTGCATTTAGATGATTTTCTCTTATTTGACTTGTCTTCTCGGTTGATTCTTACACTTACGTGATACTTGATAATGATTTGAGATCATTTGATACTCGTTGATGATTATAGACTACTTGACACTTGATTATGAGTAAGAATTATTGTTTCCACTAGATTATGACTTAAGATTATTGATACCTATTGAGGATGATATTCTTAATACTTTATGATGACCTGATATCTTTTGATGATAGTTAAGGACTTATGCATACGTGATAGTCGTAAATAATTAGAGATTTTGTGTAGAAATTGGAATATGAACTATTGATTGTGCTATTGTATTATTATGAACTCTTTGTAGGTTGTAGTATCGAGATTTGAATGTATAGTAAAGGTATCATCATTTTTTTATACTTAGACTAGCTAATGATGAATCTGAGTACTGTTGTTTTTGTACTCACCCTTGCCTTTTTCTGTACTTTTGTGCAGGTGCTGCGGCAGACTAGTTTTGAGCTCTCTTCTCTCACTACTCGTAGTATGTTCCAAGACATTTAGAGGTAGATGTCATTTGTTTTCAGTCTCCTATGTCTCAACTTATCCTATCTCAGTTTCTTTACTCTTTTTGAGAGACTTTTTAAGATTCTAGACAAAGCTTTGTATTAATAATTTCTTAGTGACCTTATACAATGGTTACATGGTTTTGGGGTGTATTAGATGACTTCCGCATATATATACAAATATATATATATATATATATATATATTTCTTATGTTTACTTTCTGCATTTATTTTTTATTACTTTTTTATGTTATTTGTTGTTTTAGGCTGACCTTCCGGGATATGAAGGTAGGTGACATCACTCCTGAATTTTAGGGGGTGAAAATTTTGTATCAAAGTCCTAGGTTCATCGGTCCCACTTTAAATAAGCCAAGTTCAGTAGAGTTTTACGAATCGATGCGGAGATGTTCATTGCTTGTTCTCGAGAGACTACAAAACTCTAGGAATTATCTCTTCATTATTTGTTTTCTATCTAGCATAGTAGGTTCATGTGTGTTAAGTCCTTACATGTTTTTGTTTGACAGTTGGTGAGGACCACAACTACTATTGACAGAGATGAGCATGATATTTTATGATAGTTGCTTGAGGTAGAGGTCGGGTTCGGACTAAAGCTAGGGGCAGTGCTAGGGGAGCAACCCCAGTGAGAGGTCGTGCTAGAGCTGCCTCTCCTGAGCCGAAGATTGTTGGAGAGCAGAGAAAAGGGAGGCACACCACAGGTCACATACTAAATTCAGGGCAGATAGCCTAAAACAAAGAGTTATTCTAGTTATTCATGATCTGGTGCGTCATCCACCAATAATTCCTATCCATGTGGGCCAGTCACTCATGGTTCAAATTTTTCTAGGACAACCGCACTTGGTTCAGGGATAGGTTGGATAACCATTGATCACTTACAGAGTCCACGAGTTAAATATTTTGGGTATTGGGACTACGTATGCAGTCATAGTTGAGATTTCTAATGATCAGAGAGGAAATACGAGAAATTTTGTAAGATGGACCCACCTTAGTTTTGGTTGGTAAGATAAGGACCCATATGAGTTTCTTAATACTTTCTATGAACTTCTACAAATAATGGGGATGGTTTAGTCTCGTGGGATGGATTATACTTTATTATAGATTAAGGGTCCATTTAAGTAATGGTGGCACTCTTTTATTGATTCTAGACCCGCTGGATCTCCTCCCCTAACTTGGGAGGCATTTACTTGAGCCTTTGTTGATATATGTATCTTGCAGCGTGAGGGATGACCTCCGTCTCCTATTTGATGAGTTAGAGATGGAGAGAATGTCAGTGGATGAGTATGTGTCCCATTTTTATGAGCTATCTAGACATGCTTTATCTATCTTTCCAGATGAGAGAGACAAGATAGTCAAGTTCATGAAGTATAGCGATTGGAACATAGGGGATTGTTTTCCCATACCCTCAAGGCATCAGCATTTATAGACTCTCAGTCTGAGGGAGATACTTTGTAGAGTGTGTTCAAGGTTGCTAGAGGTCTTGAGTAGTTGCACAAGGATCAGATCAGTGATATTAGGGGAAAGAGGCCTCATTTCTTTGTCATATCTCATATGCCTCATTTGGAGGAAGGGGTTATTTTGTCCATCTAGTCATTCCCACCACTAAGCACCATTTGAGGCAGACTTATAGACTTTGGGTAGTGCTATTCAGACATTTCGGATCTCATTCATCTAGATAAAGAGTTACTCTGAGTCTCATCAGAAGGTTTCAAGCCAAGGTGGCCACTCGGGTTCCCAGAGTTCTTCAAAGCATTTTTCAGCCCCTATTTCTTGTTTCAAAAATGATGATCCAGGATATATTATGAGGTATTTTCCCCATCGAGCATATAGTGAGTCTCGACAGGCTTCTTAAGCCTCTTATGGCCCAGTTAGGGCCCATACGCCTCTAA
>JBDJHY010174978.1:0-12235 GCA_039654485.1 Withania somnifera
ATGTATGACACTATAAAGGCTAGGATTGATAACATAGAGGATCTCATGAACGAGCGCCTTCACCTTATGAGCCCAACTGAGTGGGCTAGATTTCAGGTCAAGTTGGAGAGGCTACATACTGATTTTACTGCCCTGCAGTAGGGGCACATCCTATTTTCCCAACACTAGTGGATCCCATTGATTTTAATGATAAGGACCGAATCTTGAGCTTGGCATAGATAAAGTCTAAAGGAAAGGCAGTTATGGAATGGGGTGAGGAATAAGAGGGGGCTTTGATAGAACTTGCTTTCCTGGTCTTGAATTAAACCTCTGCTCTCCTAATTCAGTCTATAGGTTTTGAACAATTACGCCATTTGGAAGAAGTCTTCTACAGAAGAAAAGCCTGTTACGAGTAAGTGGAGAAGAAAGATCTCCATGGAAAGAAGAAAAAAAAAGAAGAAGAGGAAGCAGGATAACCGCCATGGGGAAGATGATTTGGAGGAGGTTCTTCGGGTGTCTAAGGAGAGTTTTTTTCTTGATGAGGATCGCCGACAATCACAAGCGGTGGGTGCTTCTGCTAGCACTATACCGGCTAAGACTAAGCATCTCAGCAGGGCATCTCCTGTTACTGCGAAGCCACAGGGAGTGACTTTGGAAGATGCAACCTAGGCTGTGATTTTATGGTACACTTTCTCCTTCTATCTTTATCATATGGTTATCTATTGTGCATTGAGGAAAATGCACTATTTTTGTGTGGGAGGGGGTGTACCCTTATTTTTTTTTTTATTTCATTATTCTTGTTTTGGTTTGTCTAGGGGTTTTTGTTGCTAGAAACTTTTCCCTTAGGCATGCTATTTAGTAGAACTGGCATGTTTAGGTTTATTTTGATGTACTTTCCCTTATTTATTTTGATGTATTTATTCCTATGTACTTTATTAAAACATCAAAATACCCATGTATATAAGCAGTTTTAGTATTTAGTTATTCTATTGGTTTTAATCAAGTGCTGAGTGTATTTTATTTGACATTTGCAGTACATTAAGGGTGTTATGTTTGATTGTATTTGTATCTGTCTATACCATCTGCTTAAAAAGTTTTAATTGAGGAAAAGTATTTACTTGTAAGTGTGGGAAAGCAATTTTGTGTAATCTGTTGTGTATATGATATCTAGAACTTGCCGGTTCATATTATAACTAAGTTGAAAGTAAATTGATGTGAAAATGATCCTAGGCCTTTTTAACCAAACAATTAATGAATTCCCAAGTTGAACCCTTTATGTCCACTAAAACATCAAACTGTTTAAGTACCCTAAAAAAAGATGAAAGGAATAGGTTTTTGTTATGGCCCTAATTCTCAATTGTATATTATAAACTTATACATGGGCATAGTAACCCAAGTCTTTGGGGTGGCTAGGTAGAAAACATCACAAAATAGCAAGTGGTAATCACTCTATCTTAGCCTTGATTCGATAGTGAGTAATATGTCTTTAGCCTAAGAAAAGCTTTAGGTTGAGGGTGGATACCATGAACCTATCTCTCACATAAGAAAGGTATGCTACAGTGGTTAAAAAACATGAAAAGAAAATAAAAAGAAAGAAAAGGGAAAGAGTTCATGTTGTATAAAAAGGTGACTCAAGGTCAGGTGTTAAAGAAGGAAAACATGAAGGAAGAAGAAAAAGAGGGTAATGGAACAAATTGAGTCAGTCATGAAGTTCCCAAATCATGTCCTACCAATGCTCAACCAAAAATTATAAGCCGAATAAAGTCCTGGCGTGATTCATGTCATCTTACTAAATGCTAGTTTATAATTGATAAGGGCAAACCTATGGCTATTGTGTATGCAATTTCATTCTTTCTGAGTGTGACAAGATATCTTCCTTGTCCCAATATTCTATAAGGTTTCTTTGTGAGTGGGTGTTCTTTGTTGTGAGAGAAATTTGATACTCTAATCATCTTTAAAAGAGTTAATACAGTAGTCTAGGGGATATAAGCCTTGTAAGAAGTCTTTCAATGTGTCACTCGATAAAAATCACAGTGTAGGGATAGATGCAGTTAGCCGATATGATATGAGGCCTAATGAATATGTGTGCTAAGACAAATTGTGTACAAGGGTTGTTTTAAGTGTTGGGTGTGTACTTTTTTTGTTGCTCAAGGACAAAAAACTGTTTTAGGTTGAGGGTGTTGATGTAACAGTATTTTATGTCATATTATGCACTTAAAACCCTAAAAATAGAGCATGTTCTTAAGCAATAACAGTGTGTTCTAACGCTTTTCTTGAGTTTTTACAGGGTTAAGGCAATATGTTGAAGTATGCAGCAATTGTATAGAAAAGGGGCAATTTTAACTTAATAATGAGATAATTCGCCTGCCCTCAGATGAAACATCTTACCCAATCGCCCAAAAGGAACCACACTGGATGACAACACTCTAACATGCGACACAACAGACGAACCGTTTGAAGACAAATGGTTCCCCTGACAGAATCGCCAAGGCAAGAGTATACTGGATAAGGAACAAGAATCAGTCAGCCTAGCAGATGTATTGTCTGCTGTAAGACGGTTCACCAGTGAGGATCATCCAATGGAAAACTCACTGGATAAAGGAGGTGACAGACGGAAGAACAAACGGTCCTTCTATCACCAGACGTTTCACTTAGGTGTCGCCCAAAATGACGATGGCCCAGCCCAATTTTCTGTTTCTGTACTTACACCTATACTCTATAAATTGCACAATTAGCATAATTTTCAGGGACACAAATCATCACTTTCAATTACAAAAAGAAAAGAATTGTTTACATATATTCGAGAGAAAAAAACATAGGGAGAGTCCTGTAATTCTAGGGTTTGATACCTTTGCTTTTGTAAGAACATAAGTGTTGAATTCTTTTAATTATTATTCTAAAATCATTTGAACGTTTACTTTTACGATATGTTATACATTATGCTACGCTTTCACTATTGTGGAATACATGAGTTAAACTACATTAGGGTTGTAATTTACATATGTTGTTGCATCTATTCCAATTTATGAACATAATCTCTACTTAATAAATGACTTTTAGTGGTTGCAAACACTAGAACATGCCTAGTTTTAACTAGCACTAACCCTGTGGATATAACTAGGAGTTGAGATTATGCTAAGAAATTCAGAGAGTTAACCCTCTTTTAATGGTTGCTGTTTTAGCAAGAGCAATCACCTTGCGTTATCATAACAAATACGATGCACTCGTTCACAGCCCTAACCCAGTGTAAAAGAGATTTACTTAGGATCAAAGGCTGGAAAACACTTAACTAAATAGCATTGTATTTGTACGTAACTCTACTTTTAGGAAAGATTATGCAATTGTGTAAAGATTACAATCTAAAGGTTGGTTGAACCCTGGTGAACATAAACCTAGGTTAACAAAACACTTGATTCAATCGACATTCATTAACAATAACAACGAATATTGAGATTAAACAAATCCCCCCTTTTACTTTCTATTTACCATTAGAAATAAACACTAACTGTTATTTTTACGCATATATCTGACACCCTTTTCCCTGTGGGATTGACCCAACCTAGTTGGGTTTTATATTTTACAACCAACCTCTTATGCTTAAAAAAGAAAAGCATAGTTTGGGCGTTATCAGTAGGAAGAACCTATGGAAAGACTTTTCCCATAGACCTGCTACTCCGTCATATACCTACTATTCCACTATGTACCCCTTCCCCAGCCGCACCATGTACTGGCATCAGGTTGCTAAGGTCCATGGTGGGTATCCCCCGTGTACTAATAACTATCACAACTGGAGCTCATATCTGAATATCATAACTAGATCTCATAGCTGGATCATATGACTGGCATGTCTCGAGTCTAAAAACATGTGTTGGGAATTTTGAGACTAAAACCAGTGAAAAAACTCAATATTCATTTTCGGGGAACCTCAGGGACTAAATTAGGTAATAGTTAACACTCGGCATCCGATATTGAGTCAGAGCTATAAGTACTAGTAAGGTCATATACCCGGTGCCACGTGTTAGGGCCTGACTAAAACAGTTAGAGAATTGGATTACCGGTGCCCAATCGACAATTAGGCCTTAGAATAATTTAGGGAAACCATAAAACAAAATGAAAAGTTTGCTTATAAATCAATTTCATATCAAAATTAGTCGGTAATATCAAAATCTTTGTGATCATCTATCATTATCAAAATCTCAAATACAAGTCATCAAAAATCCAAAATAGACATTTAAGGACAAATCAATATCTAAAAACAGGTTCATCAAGGCCATGAAAGATTCAAAAATGAATATTATTAGGCTTTTGCCCATAAAAATTGGAAACCAATGCATAAAATTTCACTATTAATGATGATGATATGCATAAATGTTAGTGAGCACAATCACAGTCAAGGATCACAAAAAGTCTTATCGGCCTTGCAAAAGATCGAAATCACTAAAACAAGAACAAACAGTCAAAACAATGTCCGAAACTCACAAAAAAATCCAATAATCTATGTTACATATTCAGTGCAGACCACTTAGGGCCACAGGGTAATCTAGAATCAAATTACAATACCAATATATAATCAAGAATCAGACTAAAGAAGAGGATAGGATCAAGGATACAACCTAAAATTCCAACCTGAGGATGCTAAGTAGTACCCTTACTTCCCATATAATCCAAGTCTAAGATTGTAAGCCATAGCCTACCTGGCCTACGAAGACAAGCTTGCAAATATTGAGTAGAAGATGCTCAGACTGCTCCAAAATGTACAAACAAGCTCAAACACCCACGAAACTAGAAAAATAATAATCTACAAGTTAATATGTATCAAACGATATCCATAAAGATGTGAAAATTTCCGAGGTCAAAATATTTGTAAAAACCGGCCTATGGGCCTACGAACCCGAAATACCAAATAAAAGGTATCAAAATGTTCCCCATATAGTAGGAAACTCATATCCAGAATTTGGAGTAAGGAGAGCCAGAAATTCGCTAGAATCAAAAAAATAAAGTGAAGAAAGAGTAGGAGAAATTCAAAAAATTTATGGAATAATTCAAAGAATTTAAAGTAAAACTTACAAACTTTATGTTGGAAAAATGATTTAAAACATTTCGTGATGCTTCCCAAGCTCAATAATAAAGACTGATGAATTTTAGGCTCAACAATGGGGTTTTGGAATGAAGAAGAATGAGAAAAATGAGCTAAAGTCGAGTTTTGGGGGTATATATAGCTGGCAACGTTTGTTCATTAGGATTATGTCCATGAGGGTCACGAATACATAGAAGAAAGTTCTAGACCACCACTATCGCGTGAGGAAATCACAATTGCAAAGAACGAAAAAGCCTAGCATCATGATCACATAGGTCAAAATGCCAAACCATTGCGTTCGTGTGACCCATGCCATAATCACGAAGCACAAATGGGAAACACACTAACAACTGGGAACAACATCAAACCAACATTGAGAAAAGGACCTAAGCAAAGGTTCAGAATTCGATGAACACAAACCAAATATGTAAGTCACATGAAAATGACATTCTGGACTCAAGGTCACCGACAAAATTTTAATCTGAGATTGTTTTGGTAAAATTTTGACTAAAGTCAACGTTCGGCCTAAAATACATAAATTCCAACCGAATACTCGAAATGAGATCGGATGACCCGAGGACTGAACGAACACTTACCTAACCCAAACTCGAAATTTCAGGGCTGATGACACAATTAGATTTCCAATCCGAGGCTCTGATTAGAAAATGACCAGTCAAGTTCCATTTATGAACTAGAAAGCTTATAAAACAAGCAAAATGAGACGATTGCGAAAAAGTCTTTTGAACACAATCCAAGAGCCTTCTAGACCGAATCTATGTTCCAGAGCTAATGAAACTTTCAAAATTTAATTTCGAGATCGTTTTCAAGGATATCAAAAGTTAAGGCTTTAAAATAGGGGAACACGCATAACAACCAAATGAATGACCCGAAAATCGAATTACCAATCCCGATAAGTGATAAATGACCCGCTATAGGAATGCTCTAAGATACAAAAATATTCGAAAAATACGAAAATGACTGGAAGAGTCATTACATATATAATGAGTAGACACTAATGTATTTTAGACAGAAAGTAATATGTTACCTAATCAAGCAATTTTTATTTTCTTTCTGTTGGCATTTTAAGTTCTCTGACAGTTACGTGTAGATAAGTGTTTAGATGGTCTACAAGTATTTTGTACCTTTATCATGATTTCTAATTACATGCTGTTCCCATTAATTTTATCTCATCAATGTTTACTTGATAAAAACATGATATTTCATCTTGCTGCTTCTTTTCTCATCCTGAAAAAGATCTATTGTATCTGGACTCTTTGGAATAATTTTAGGTTACTTGTATTGTTTGAACCTTTTTTTGCATTAGGAAAGTGATTGTTTGCACCATTTTTGTTTTTAAAAATTCTCTGTCTGTCTCTCTTTCTATATTGAGTGAATATTTTTTGAAAATAGTTATTATGATCTCATGGTGTTAGGTACTTATTTGAAGCTTATCACTTCTGTTATTATATGTCTAGAGAATTTGACTTTGTCTTGCGTGCACATATACAGAATATTGCTGCTAGTCAATATCATTGCTTTTTTTTTTTTGTTTTTAAATAAATTTCATGTAGTTGGGACATGCATCTTCTACCTGAGTTGATGAGAATAACCCTTGTTCTGACTTCTGAATGACTACAAGAAATAACTTGGCACTATTTCTCATCAAGTATTTAGATTTATAGATGCATGTTTATAGAAGCATTTTTCAGACACTTGCAGTTATTTCTTGCAATCTTTACTTTCAATTTGTATTACAAGTGTATCTGTGCACTTATTGTTTGCTCTGCTTTTAATCATCCTTGTAATCTTTCTTTTCAATTGGATCGCTCGTCCTTTTTAATTAAAAGCATAAAAAGATTTATGTGGACGGTTTAACTTAAGAACTTCAATTCAAGCAGCAGTATATTCTATTTTTATATGACAATAGTAAAAAAAAAAAAAAAAGAAAAAAAAAAGTAAGCTTTTTTAGTGTAAAAAATGTGGACATAATGTACGGGGAACAGTTTAGCTTGTACAATAGAAGAGATTCTGAGAGAGAATTTTCTTATACACGGAATAGTAATCGGGAGATAGATGAATTAACAGGTTAACTGTAATATCCAAGTGATAATTCAAGAAGTAATACAAAATAGCACAGTTGAATATCCACCAAGTATTTCTCATACACTATTAGCATTTTCAAACCATTACAAGATAAAACATATACTACCATACATAAATCATCTTTATCACTTAAAATATACAACAATATCAGACAAACACAATATATAAAATTATAAACAATATCTTCATCTTTAATAGTTTTTCTTTTATAATCCTTGAGTTGTTCACCTCAGAGTAGTTTATAGTCTCTAAAATCTTCATTTTTTTCCTTCAAGTTGTCTTTTTCAATTTTAACTACACTCAATGAGTTTCTCAAATTATGTACCATAGTCACTTTTGGTCATCAAATTATTTGTTTAGACCAAAACATTTTTTTTTTTGAATAATTTTGACTCTATTCCACGTCAATTGAAAATACTTTAGATAACCAAAACTTAAATCATACGAATTGACATTTATAAAATCATACCAGTTGTCACTTCATAAAAACATATTTTAGAGTTATGATACTTTTATAAAATAAAAAAAAAATTGGGTTCAATGGAGTTTCTGAAATGAAACATAGAGCAATTTCCCCACAAAAATAAAAAAAGTCCTCACCAAATTAGTAATTGAATCACAACTAATTTTGAAGATGGTATAATATCTAATTTATGAAATTAAAAGATAACAAAAGAAAAAGTAAAAACACTAGGGCTGAAATTGATTGAGAAGGCTTGAAAGAATGAAAAATTTTAGGGTTTGGAGAGTGAGTTTGAAGTGAGGGAGAAGAAGAATGATAATGGAAAAGGTTTTTTAATCAGTTTGAAGTGAGGCTTTGGTGGATATTCTTGCTACACATATGAAGAGTCACAGTTGGAGAAAAAAATATACATAGTAAGATCTCCATCCGATTCTCTATTACACAAAGGAGATAATTAAATTGAATCTAGGGTGTTTGGTGTCAGTGAGATGAAGCAGCAGCGGCCTTTTGGGTTTGGATGAAGAAGGATCTTTTGTCGGGCAATGAATGATTTTATCCGGATTATGTTTTTGAATCTGGGACTAAAGGTAGAATAAATGAAAAGTTGGTTGTCACGATACAAAATATCGGGTCAGGTGGACATCTTTACTACACTCTTTAGCTGGGTGAACTTTTTCTTTTATCCCTTCAACAACTCATGCGGAAGAACAATCAAACGTAATAATATCTTAATATTGTAACAAAAATGAATCACTATTCATTTACGTACGTTAACTCACTCTATTACACTATCTAAAGCCTGTACATGAGCACCTACGTAAGAATACAAGAGGGATCCTACATAATTAACTAAATAAAATACGTATGAAAAATACGCCACATCTTCTGACAGTAAGAAGGTAGAGGCGAATGTTGAGCATTGTAATCTATGCTTCAACGGTAGGAACTAACCTTCATTCAATCTACACCATAAAAATAAATGTAATGGTATAGGATCAGTACAAACACATGTACTGATAGGTAAGGGTGTCAATTGGTTGGTTCGATCTGGGCCGAAAAAATTTAGTCTGGACCGGTCACTGTCCGCTCCGGTTGATAAATTTCGGGCCGGTCCCAAATGAGCTGAGCCAATCTGGGTTGATTTACTTGATCTAGACCAGCCTGACCCATATGGAGAGTGTCCGGTCTGACCCTCTTTGAACAGTGTCCATTTTAAGAAAAAAAATTAAACACTTTTAATTCATACAAATATATATTTATATAGTTTAAAATTAGTACGAGTATACAAGAGTTAGTGACCCATATGGAGAGTGTCCGGTCTTACCCTCTATGAACAGTGTCCCTTTTAAGAAAAAAAATTAAACACTTTTAATTCATACAAATATATATTTATATAGTTTAAAATTAGTACGAGTAGACAAGAGTTAGTAATAATCTCTACATATACACTAAAGACATATACTAATGATATATATTATATACTAAAGATATATACTATACATACAAAAGATATATTAAAATATTAAGAATATATACTAACAATATATACATTATATATTAACGATATATACAAAATATACTAGATATATATGTCATTTACTAAAGATATGTATATTATACACAAAAGATATATACATACTAACGATATATATAGATATATGAATGTGTCATATCTCCATCATCTATTCTCAATGCTTCTGCCAAAGTTCGATCCCTTGATGTTGAGGTATAACAGAATTGTAATGGGACAATCTATACCAACAAACCAAGTATCAATTATTGAGATATGAACACACTTTAATATTTGTATTATTCACAAATGTCATCTACCTTATTTTCATAAATTGAATTTCAGGTAATGAAATTAACACTCACATAAGCATTACTACTACATTTTGATCTTGAGATTGTTTTTAATCATGCGATTTTTACTAAAAACGATTGATGATTTGGATATCGAATGAGGGAAAAGTCTTAATTGAATGGGATAAAACAACTTTTTTTTTAAATTGGCTTGGCGGCGATTTTCCTCCATAGATCTCAAAAACATGTGCGAAATAAGAAAAATCGATTAAAACGGATACCCGAGAGCAAATTTATGACCATTAAAAATTTCACCAATTTATAACTAGTTTTCCTCCTTCCCCTCCTTATTTTTTGTTTTCCCTTAATTTAAATATATATTATATACTAAATATATTAAAACACATGTTAAGAATATATATCGTTTATATAAGAATATATACTATATACTAAAGAAAAATTTAAAAAATAGTTTTTAAAAATTCGGGCCTATTTCGATCCGGTGAACCGATTCAAAATGGTTGGCCCAGTTCGGCTCAGGATTGGACTAGATAGACCGTTCACTGTTCCGGTCCGGTCCAGTTTGGTCCTGACCAATTTGTCTTAGGTCGATTGGTCTGATACTTTTTGGGCTGGTTTTTCCGATTGACAGGTTTACCGGTAGGCATCATCTGCCGATCAACGTTAATCCACATAATCATAAAATAAAACCAAGTGTAGAAAATCATGATATCTCAGTATATAATCAATGATAATTACAATATATTGCTACCCTTGGTCTTTCAATCTTACTGTAAACTCAACTTTCTGATTAACAATTATTAAACTATGCTTTCGCTGCACCACTCTTATAGTACTAGGTTTATCTATACCATATTTATTTAATATGATCACACGTTTTCGGTCTCAACTATAATTAGACCTTAAAAATATTTCATGATACATGATTTAATTACTCACCCACATCTTAAGGTCCAATCCACCAACTGTAATTAATCCAAAGTAATCTCTCGAACCTTATCTTTTTGTTCCCTGTCAATCTTTGAGTACAACCACCAACCAAACAAGCTAACTAGGACTATAAAAATACAAATAATTAGGCCAATCATCATATAACAAGTAGTACCGAATACCATCTCTTCATACAACTATCACGTAACTAACCTCAAGAACACTAGCAAATAAGATACAAATCAAACATAACCCATCAAACACATTGGAGGATGCATGACCCATTATCAAACCCTTACAGATATTCTTTAAGAAAATCTAATCCACTTATTAGTATTTAGGATTGTTCTTTGAGATTATTCGAGAGTACATCACTTTAGATCACTTCATTATCAGTGCTTTTTAATGTTATTAGAATTTACAATTTATGTGTCAAGGATCTTATTGGCATTGCTTATATGATCAATAAACAAACATATAACCAGTATGCTGGCATGAAGCCAATAAGCAGGTGTTACACCCTATTTTCAATCAGGGTCAAAAATAGTGTACAACATATGGGGAACTTATAAAGTTAATTAACGAAATCTCCACCTAATTATTCTAAAGGGGACCTATTTTAAAATATGTGATAATAGATAACTTCATTTTTAAGTTCTACTTAACCTAAATGGTTCTAGGTAAGTGTTGTAGATTATCTTAAAGAGAAGGTATTAAGCACTCTTAGGGATAAATTAAACGTTAACCGGACAAAGTTAGGAAAATATCTGAGAAAGTCTTTTTATATTATTTCTAAAAAATGATGATAGACAAAAACCTTTTATGAATTTTAAGAAAAAAAAAAAGCAATTCACAAGGTATATAAGGCATGCCACAATATAAAAATTGTAATATGGTAAGGTAAAAATAACATATATTAAAATATAGGAAAGTTTTTCGATCATATAAAAATATATAATTGAGGCTGGAAATCAATAATGTCGTCCTTTGATATTTCTTATCTGGGAGAACTAAAACACTGATCCATTTAGTGACTTTAATGGTCCGAATTTTAAATCATTCTCTTGCTTTAACTACTCATGCTATAGTTGTAGAACCATCAACTCTATTCATGTGGCCATCGTATGAGTTCCTTGGTTCTCCCTTCCAGACTTGTATTTAGTCTCTACGGGCTCAACAACAGCTTCTTGAGCTGGACCACCAGCTTGAAGCTGTTCCTGATGCTGGACTTTAACAATGGTAGCCACTTTTCCGCCAACAGCACACTTAAGCTGCTCAGGAAGCATAAAATTTAAAATAATAGATATTCATAAGAAAGTGAAATGTTGTTAAAGTATGAGGGTTTGTTAGAATATTGTTGTAAAGTAAAATAAGAAAAGAAATAGAAACATTTACGCTTGAAGTATAGGGAACTATGTAAAAATTTCATCTTATTTGTAAAATTTCAATGAGTGAAATAAATATGAAAATACTAAAATAGAGGTAAGATGTCATGAATAAAAATTTTAATAGGTAAAACTAGACGAGGGATAAGTGTAATGATAAAATAATGTACATATATAAACTAAAAATCAAGTATAGATATGGCTTATATATGCGAGTGTAAATGTATATATATATACTCCGTGTATTTTGAGAAGCTAAAAAATTCTGAAATCTCAAGAATAAACATTAGAAGCTATGCCTTCCTCTTTAGTGATGGAGAAGAGTGTACAAGGAGAGAAAGAGTTTAGGGTTGTGTATTTTGGGAAAGTTGAAAGTGAAGGAACAATGGAATTATAATTTTGTGACTTAATATATATATATATATATATATATATGTGTGTGTGTGTGTGTGTGTGTGTGTGTGTGTGTGTGTG
>JBDJHY010174998.1:0-12235 GCA_039654485.1 Withania somnifera
GTTGACAAGTGGGTTATGTTTTTTCTTGCCTCGTGCCATTTTGATCTTTATATGTAATTTTTTATATTTGGGCACACTTCTCAAGAATATTATTGGAATCCAGGTAGGCTATGATATACTTTCTTCAGAATGGATATTAGTATAGAATATGCATGGTAAAGCACCAGGTTGGGGATGGAATTACTAGTCGGACCTCGATATGCTTATTCTCTAGGCCTATGGCCTACTTCGCTGGCTTTTAGATTAATTACTTACCCTGGGGTTATATTGCCCTACTCGTAAAATTAATGCCGACTCTCGATATAGTGTGGCTGGGGGAGGAGTAACACCCTTGATGTGTATTGTTATATGTTGACATTGTACCATAGTCAAGTTAAGGAGGGGATTATATTAGTGATTAGAGCTTAGTAGTTATCCCCTGATTTTGGATAGTAGCTAAGAGCCAATTTAGGTAGGCTGATTATTCTTGTCTACCTTATATGTATGAGTAAGGCATGTGTGTCCCTTGGTCCATAGATATCAGGGTATGGCTATTTTGGATAGGTATCTGCCTTATGTGATGACATTGTACCTAGACAAATATAGGTTTTTTGGTTAGTTAGTAGCCCTGTGTGATGATATCATGACCTAGCTCGATGCGATCTTAATAGTGAGTTGTGTTAAATTGACCTACCATAGCTCCATTTCTTCTTATGTATAGGCATGTACTTGGTCCTTAACGGGTTCCCCTCTAGGAAGTTATACCACCTGTGGTGCGATTTCTTATGGATCGAAATTGTAATTGGGCTAGAAAGATGTACCTTGTGACTAGGGCTTGGCAGCTATCCCAAGAGCTCCAGTTAAAAGCCTTAGACCATTTTAGCTTTTTGATTGATTATGTGTAGCGAGCATGCATTAAACGTTTTAAAAGGTAACTTGATTTTGGTAGAGTAATGACAGGTAATGGATTTCATATTCTAATGACCCTCGTGATTATTTATGATGAATACATGATATTTTTCTTTCTAGAGTATTTCAGTAGTTGTCCCAAGTCATTTATGACTTGCTGGAACTAGTAGTTTGGATCCCTAGCAACTCGGTTGAGAAATATCTCAAATTGCCTGCTTGAGAGCCTAAAACTAAGCACTCGTTGACCAAAGTCAACTTTCCTTAAAAACGAGCTTGGAATTAAACTCCGACAGTTCTATTAGCTCTAAAATTTCAAACACTGTCAAGATTGACCTTAAGTTTGGGTTTTGGAGTTTTTGTTTGCACTTTATGCTAGTTTATGGATTTTAGCTAAGTTTAAGGCCTAAAGTGGAGCTTGGGTGATATTTTGGTGTTCGAAAAGTCGGATCAGAATTCTTACGCTTTTGTCAGCTCCGGAATGGTGAACTTAGGCTAGTAAGAGTGTTGGTGTTTCTGTTGGTGTGCGAGTAATATTGAGTCCTTGGGGAGAAGTGTATTTTTGACTATTTTGGTTTTAGGGGTCATTTTTCTTAAACAACCTCGGATGAATGTTTCGACGATTCCATTGGATTTGGAATGTCATTTCCATGTTGTTTATATATTTGGTTTGTTTAAATGGAACTCAAAAAACTCATTCTAAACCCCTTAGAGTTCTTGATTTTAGCTGGTGTGAAACTGCAGGCATAGACCACCCCTGTGAGGGATGTCGCCCCTATAACCAAGGCTTGCCCCAGCAGCGTTCACCCCTACATTGGATTTCCCGCCCCAGCGACCCCTGGATTCTCCACAGTGATTTTAGCATTAGTTATAAATAGCTTCCACCCCTTCAGCCATTCCGTTTAGAAAACAAAATTCTCTTATTTTCTCTAAATTTCTAAGGCATAAAATTGAGGAAACCCCTTTCAATGTTGAGATAAAGTTTCCAAAAGGTTCCTTGCATCATCCCTACCTTCGGTAAGTTCTTCTTCACTTTAGTTCATAAATTTCTTGGGTTCCTCCATTAATAAACCCCAATTGATGAAGTTGATAAAATCATGCCATAATCCGTGTATTATTATGTAATTCTTTATTTCTCATGTATATTCTGCTTCTAGTATTATTAATACATCGAAATTCTAACATTTAATTCATAAAATCGCATCTTTGACCCTATTATAGTCAAATTTGTCTGAGATATTTTGGAGTCTTTCCCGCACTTGAATTGTGCTCCATTTTGGAGCACGGGTTCCTGGCAATGTTGGGAACCCCGTAGTTAAATTTATTTTCAGTTTCAATGAGCGGGCCCCGCGAGCTCATTATAGGCTCAATTTTAGGCCTAGTCCAGAACTTAGCATAAATTATACTGTTAGACTCGCATTAACATATAGAATACGTTAGGGAAAGTTTCAAATTGTTTGGAGATTGTTTGATATCAGTTAGAGTTCTATACGTGAGCTTGCAGCGCTTTATCGTCGGACGACAAGTAGGATTCGTAGGGTATATCTGGGCTCATAGCTTTAATAATTGTACTGAATAACATTTGTGGTTTGGGTAGCTAGGTTGATATAGTGATCCTATACCGTTCTTTTATTTGTCCTGTGTTGATATATATGTGACTTTAGAAGTTGGCTAGAGATACCTGTGCAGGGCATAGGAAATTATTATTATATGATCACATGTTTATACATACTTTTTGATATGTTGTGAGTTCATGACACGATAGGTTGGCCCTATGGATTTGATGAGAGTACATTGGAGTTGGGTCAGTATCAATAGGATTTTTGAGCCATGATGGCTGTAATAAAGATGGATAATGACATAAACCAATAAATTATAGTATCTTAATAATAATATAAGTAAATGAACTTCCAACTATTCTAGACTCAACATTGTATCGACTACCCGGTAATACTATTTTTACTTGTTTTTGTCCAGGATTTACATCCTGGCACCAGAAAATATCATTTGACTAATTAATGCTAGGAATGGAGATGATTTCCTTTGATAGTGAGTACAGCTGCTGGCACAATAGTCCATCGTCGTACGGTAGTGATTACAACTGTTGACACCTATCACATTACTGATTATAAATACATGATGATACCTGATCTATTAAGGGTATTGGTGATACAGTTATATTGATGCATTGTACGCCCTAACTTTCCAAGTACATCTTGAAGAGATTATTGATATTAGGCACTAGATGCCATATTATGAGACCCGTGAGGCTCTATGACTTGAGATATGAGGTCATGATAATGTTAGAGATTGTACGTGGTGAGCATACCTCTATGGACCTTGCCTTTGGGCTTCCACGCGACTCGAAGGAGGGGTATATGTCCGAAGGGGAGATATACCGGCAATATTTAGGTTAGCCTTCCATGGGTTCTGTCTGCTGGACCAACGGGTACCGGAGGAGAAGCATACACAGGGCTGGTTACTTCATGTGGTTGTATTTACTTTCCGCACTTATTTTCTTCAGTGTACCCTGGCTGAGATGTAAGACCTATGGTGAGCGTGACTTTTGTGTTTAGCTTACTTATTATATTATCGTTTTACTGTGTAGTTAAGGTAGTGTATTTCTGAGGCATACTGCTTATTATGGGTTATTGTATGTGGTACTCCCTAATCAGTTTTTCATTATACTTGAGGTTACCGGTATACCGTCCATGTTCTCCTCATGACTTTTTTTTACTCCTGTTTATTGTATTATTATTCACATATATTGTTGCAAGGATTCTGGGTATGTTTTCCTTCATTGCCTGTTATGTAATTAGCTAGCGATACATGTCTACTTGTACTTGATTCTTATTTGAGTAGCTAGTTCCCTTGTTGTACTATTTGCTTCTGTGACACATTTATTGTATTCTGTTATTTACTATTTTTATTACTGTTATGTGCCTAGTAGGCCCTCGAAGCCTATTGGGTACGGGTTGCTTCGGCAGCTTGTACTCACACTACATTTGCACATGTCCAAATCCGAGTACAGGTGCCCGACCGTGATTACGATAGTTATCCGTGCATATCACATTCTATTTCAGAGATTCAGAATAAGCTTGGCATCCGGCTTTTCCTATTTCTTTTTGGCATTAGTATTTCTATTTGATCTCCATGTATTTTTGGAGATACAGTTGTATTATATATTTTGATTTTTTGTTATGTACTTAGTGGTTCATATGACACTGATACCGGGTTTTGGGGAATATTATTTTGACTCTACTTTCTCTTTATTCGTTTATATTTCTATTTTAAAATTGTGTTTTCCGCATTTGATGTAGTAGTCCTCCGCTTTGGCTCCAGACTACAGGTTTGGTTCTCTTGGTTCTCCTACTGGTAGTATAGCAGATGTCATCATGATCCAAAATTGGGTCATGACACATATATACTTATATCTTCCACGAATGCACTCATGAGCAATATAGAGATATTTTCTCACATTATTTGAGACTATTTTCTCTCTATCACTGTGATCTCCTAAACATTGCATACATGGAGACACTTGGTTCTTATCGAGATTGGGTTTTGCTTACATGACTGACTTGAATTTCCAATGAGATATGATGTACGGGTTGAGCCTGAGTTTAGCCATTCTTGCCCTTCTGACTATACTACTGATGGGCTTATTACTAGGTTTTGTATGTGGGTTCGAGTCCTTCCACGGGACCTGCTGATCCGAGTCGCTATGTTTATGGCATGACGCGCAGCACAAAGGGAAGGGTATATAGGGGAGTAGTGGTATATGGTTCGAGTCATCCATGGGTAACTCTTGATTCATGAATACCCCATAAAGGGAGCATGTCATCACGTATTTACTTTTCTATTACCCATTTTCATTGCATCCCTATGAGTTGATTTATACCCTTTGGAACTTACGGGGGGAGTACTTGTTGGTTTACTTAGTTGCCTGGTTGTGCCTACCGATAGAATGGGATGTCGGTTGGGTTTGTTTTTAGGTTATTAGACTTTGTTTGTTCCCTTATATCTCTGATTTATACTATTCATGCATGTATTGTATTTGTTGTTATCTTAGTTTGTTGATGGCTTTGCACTTTCTTATTGGTCCTTCCTTGTGCTGGTCATGTTGGAGCTCCAGGTATGTGTCGTGTTTGGTCATGAGTTGATTGTGGCCCGGGTTTTGTGGGTTATACCCTAATAGTAACCCTCTTTTATACTTTTTAGCTGGTACTGCACCACTGGTAGCTGAGCCTGCACTACACTTACTAACTGTTACTGTAGTTACCTTATTTTTGTTGTATATTACGTGTCGTTGTCCTACCTGTTGTTGATCACTTTTTACCTTGCTTATGCTTACTTTTACCCGCTCGGCTTATGATGCCTACTGGATATCGATTGTTTTGGTACTCATGCTACACTTCTGCATCTCTTTGTGATGTAGATCCTAGTACGAGCCAGTAGAGTGGACGCGATCGTGCAAGATAGCTGGTGTGACTCCGGGAGATTTCGATGAGTAGCTGGTGCCCTTACTGACTGGTTTTCCTTCTGGTACCAGATTTATCCTAGTTGGATCCTGGATAACTATTTTGTGATTTTGCCCCATCATGGGTTGTATTTTGTACCTCTGTCTAATAGATGCTCTACAACCCTGATACCAAGTTTGGGGAGTTATATTTAGTTGTGTATTTTCGTGTCCTACTTTTACTTCTCTTCTTCATCTCCTTTCCTTTTATTTTGGGTTCTTAGTACTGGTCCACCGCTACTTGCTCTGGGCCACGGTTAGGCTTGTCTATTAATGAAATGCAGACGACATCACAACTCGATTTTGGGATCTGACAAAAGTAATCATTACAATTCATTGACTAAAATTTTTATCCCAATAAGGATGTAATATTTACTAAAAAAATAACTTTGTAGGTTATCTAATTAGTTGAAATGAATTACCCTATGACGTATTTATCTTGAAGTAGTAATGAAACAAAATTTAGTTTAGTGTTGCATATATTGTATTATAAAACATAAAACAGATGCTAATTCAAACATAACATAACTGTTTTAAGTATTCATTATTTATTAAGGAATAAAGGTGAAACTTTTAAGGTTAAAGAAAAAAACGTGAAACTTTTAAAATTAAAGCTTTAATTAAATCGTTATATGTCTAGATATTTTATTAACACGTACATATATAACTTATTATATTTGATTTTTGACATATAGTGATGCTAAATTATAAGTTAGCATCAAATCTTAATCAATAATAAAAATAATATATTCAGTAAATTTTTATAAGTATGATAAAATCTAAATGGGTACGAAAACATGATATACATAGCAATTAATTAAGAAAATAAAAAAAACAATAAAACATTGCGATAAACTAAACGTAATAAATACCAGATAAAATATAAACTAAAAGCTATGCATTACAAGAATAAGGCTATTATTATAAGGCACAACATTTCACTGCATAATAATTAATAAACTTTAGGATTTAAGTAAGATCTTAATTTATATTCTCCCATCTTATAAACGACAACGAGGTCAATCAAATTGTGTCAAAGCACGCGTCAGACTGATATGTCTGTCTCGACATAATTTAATTGACTATTTTTTAAAATGTATTTGTTTAATTTTTTATTTATTGTATATTCCATGTAAATACTATTATAAAATATTTAAAAGACGTAAAAATTAATATATATTTAATAGTTATGTAAACAATACTATAAAATTTTTATTGAAAGTAACATTTATTATTTGAAAATAATATCAAAATAATTAAATGACTTAAATATATATAAAAAATTTAGTTAACTCTTGAAATGGGGTAACATATATTATTTAAAATTACGTAAAAAGTATTATCAATCAGATTAACAACTTAAATTATTTAAAACCTATATAAAAAAATTAAACTCTCTAAATTTTATTTGTATATATAAATTAAGACAAAAATAATAATATATATTGGGCCCAAGCTTTTTTTTTATTTGGTTTATCATATGCGTACTAACCTAGTATTCCTCCGTTCAATTTTAGTTATCATTTTTTTTTTCAAAATAGATATTTATTTTTAGTTTTTTTTTATCAAGAAAAAAGACAAATTTATTTTTCATATTTTACCCTTAGCATTAATTACTTATTTCCAATAATTTTATATTACATGAAGATTTTAAAAAGAATATGAATAATATAAGGTGATTATATAAGAATAGAAGAAAGAATATATTTTATGAAATAAGAAAATAAAAATAAATAATAATAATAATATAATATTAAAGAGAGATAAAAAAGATTCGTTTTAGAAAGTAAAATAGAAAGTGAGTTGGAGTTGGTTTCAAGTATCTTGAGTCTATAATTCATAGTAAGGGGAGATTAACGAGATGTCACCAATTGTATTGGTGCATCATGTACGAAATAGAGGCTCGATTCCGGTGTCTTATGTGATAGAAAGTTGCTTCTTAAACTTAAAGATAAATTTTATAGAATGGTGGTTAGACTTATTATGTTGTATGGGACGGAGTGTTGGCTAGTTAGGAACATCCAAAAGTTGAAGGTGGCAGAGATAAAGATGTGTGCGATGAATGTGTTGATTGACTAGGAGGGGTAGGATCAGCAATGATTATATTAGAGACAAGGTGGGGAATTGATTTTTATGGAAGATAAGATTCAGGAAGCGAGATTGAGATGATTCAGCCATGTAGATAAGAGGGGTCCGAATGACCCAATGCGGAAGTGTGAGAGGTTGGCACTAGATGATTTCAGGTGGGGTAAAGGTAGACCAAAGAATATTGGAGAGAGGTAATTAGACATGACATGAAGCAATTATAGTTGGCTGAGGACATAGTTGATGTGAGACCAAAATAGCACATATTTAGCAATTATTTGCCTCATATCTTAATATTTTTATTTGTTTCTTATGTAATAAATATTTTATATTGTGCTAATATGGTATATTATGGTGCAGGAATTATTTGACGTGAAAAGGAAGAAGTTTGAAGTTCAAACAATTAAATATGAGAGATTACAGAAGGAATTTCAAGCTAGCAGCTTAATGGAATAAAGTTAATATTATATTCAAAAGAAATTTAATAATATAATAATGTATAAAAGCGAATTCAATTTGCAAATTGCAATTGCTGGCGTTGTTTTTTTCCTTGTTTGTGGTTGGTTAACCAAAATATTCAACCAATCACGACGTACTTTAGATCGTGATGGAATTTTGTTAATCCATCACGATACGGATCACGTCGTGATCCTTCTTGTTCCTTCAGAAATTATTTTCCAAGTCCTTTTTGGACTTGGTTGTTTTAATGAGGGTTATTGCCTATACCTAAATATCCTATTTTGTACAATAATTAAAGGATGGTACATATTATTTTAAGTAGCAATTATTTTGAGTTCAACATTGTACATAATATTTTTAGAAGACTTTTAATCTAGGGTAAGATCTTTGAGCCGTCGTGGAGACTGGAGAACAATTGTGTACACTTTTCTTCTCCTTTATTTATATATTTTTCTGTTTTACTTTGAATGATTTATTGTGATTATTTCATGTCTTTGTGGAACTAATTCTTCTCGTTCTAGGGTTATGGTATAAACTAGCAAAATGATTATTTAATTATATATTATTTGATTTGCGCGAATTATGATATAATTGGTCTTACGTTTCTATGCGTCATATCTTAGTGCTTCGCGATCACTAAGATAAATTTATAAACCTAAAATTGAACTAATCGGGAATCTGAAGGGTAGAACGAGAAATTTAAGGAGTGGGTTCATATATAGATTATACCAAGGTTTGAAAATTGAGTATGATTCACAACTAAGACATGATCGTGTACTTAGTTTGCCTCGCTTAGTTCATTACGGGACGATAACTATAATGCATCTAAACTAAATTATCACAACACATATCTTGAAGTAGTTGTGGGATTTGTATAGATTGTGATTAGAGGATCATTCCCTACTCATAGGTTAAACCATAAAACCAACAATTAGATAATTCAAGCTAATTAATTTAAGTAATTAAATATAATTTCTAGCAAATTCATAACCCTAGTTTGAGTCGTTCATTGATCGACTAGAAATATAGTCTTCTCTAGATTAGTCGTCCATTAGTTAATTTTATCATCCTTAGTTTAATTATATTTCCAAATATACCTCTCCAAACTCTCCTATTAAATAATAGTTAAGAATTAGTTTAATTCAATTAAAAAGTTAATACAAGTCCCTGTGGGTTCGACATCTGGCTCGCAAGAGCCATTATATTACTTGTGGACCACGTACACTTATGTGTGCGTTTGGACGCAACAAGTTTTTGAAGCCGTTGCTGGAGACTTCGAAATTAATTTTTTTTTTGGGTTAAACTTTTTATTTTCAATTATTTAAGCTTTGTATTTATAATTTTATATATATAAGTTTTTGTATAATTATTAATATTAATTTTTATTATTTTAATTTTTAAAGAAAATAATAAAATAATAATAGTACTCTCTCTAAGATGGCATCTTTGCATGAAAAAGTGTGGAGGGTTAAATACTCATATTTTATGAATGCTTGTCCTTATTGTAGAGGACCCCACTTTTGGCAAATATGTCAATATATTTTCGAGGGTGAGTTGTGTGCACCATCTCTATCTTGTGAGTTTTGTGGTGGGCGTTGGAATGAGTGTCCGGTGTGTTGTTACCCTACCCCAAATCTTGTTAATGAAACTTTTTATGATTCTTGTATTCTTTATAGTATGGATTCGTGCAGAAAATTATTAGATCAATTTGGGTATCTCTATAGAAGCATAGAGCATGCAATAACATACTTGATATAAGGACAACTGAATCTCCTTTTGAGGTTGACAGGTTTGGCTTAGATATTCGCAATTTAAAAGATGAGTTGAGTGCAAAGATTAATGCATTTGATGCACAACAATTTAGCAACAAGTTGTGTGATGATGAAAAATACTTATAAGCAAAACTGAGGAGGTAAAATGGGAAGGGCTATTACTTGATCATACTTTTTGTGAAGTTACCACTATTGAGGAGAGTACACCAAAATTATGTGAGAATGTAAATAATAATACAATTCATGAGTTTGGGCGCATTAGACCTCATTCCAATCAATTTTCTACATTATATTTAGATAGTACGACATTAATTGAACTGTCTGAGCCTATAGAAGAATTTAAGGAGGAGGAACACTATGTCTATATTCTTGAATTTGTTGTGACTGAATTAGAAAAATACATGTCTCATTTAAGGGCCAAGAATTATAACATGCGACATTCATTGTTAGGTTCCTTGATCTTTCTACTTAAGTCCCTTGAACATGAAAGAAAAATAGAAAAGAAGTTAGAGGTAAAATTTATAAGTTCGAGGTGGAGGAAAAAATTGAAGGGTCATGCTGCGACGTTAAATAAGGCGTTTGTTGGGAGGCAACCCAACTAGTAGCATAGGTTTTCTATTGTAGTTTTTTTATCGTGCATTGTAAGTGTTTTTGTTTACTTTGTGTCGTTCTTATTGTTTCTTATTAAGTGGAAGAAAGCACCAAGCATGCAAGGACTAAAAAGGGGCACTGGAAACTGCTACTGAATGTTGAATGATTGATTACGATAAGAATCACGTCGTGATTGCTATCGTGGTGACACACTAGATTGGAAAAATATTCAACATATGTAATTCAGGTTAAACTGTGTCTTTACACGATAAGGTTCACGTCGTGATCCTTATCGTGAAAATACACTTCTCCTAAAAATTAACAAGGTGATTAAACAGTGTGTTACCATAATAAGGTTCACGTCATGATCCTTATCGTGCAAACACACTTGTCTTTAAAAAATTGTCTAATTAAATTCTGGATACTCAGTGTATCACCACGATAACAATCACGTCGTGATTGCTATCGTGATGATACACTGGAATGCAATAATTTCTTACACGATAAAAATCATGTCGTGATTTCTATCGTGATTGAAAATATGTTGATCACGATAAGTTTCATGTCGTGATCCTTATCGTGCTATCAATCCGTTTTCATTCTGGACACAATTTGAGCTGTTTTTACTACCCCCAACTCCCCACTTACCCTCATTAATTCCACTTCATCCGTTTTACATCCTATTACCCTTCTATAAAAGGATTTCAACCCCCCCACATATACCTCCCACACCAAAATATTTTCACCTCTTCTACTTGAGCAAATTCTTTTCAGTTGTCTTCATCTTTTAGCAATTTTCACCTATAGGTATGTCTCTTTTATTTTCAGTTTTCATTCAGACTCTATATTGTATGTTTCATGGTTATAGGTTGTATGTTTTATACTATGTGTTTCCATATTGGGTTTAGGTATGGGGGGAGACGGATGGTGACAGACGGGCTATTACTAGTGACGTAGAGTGGTGTTACTTGGTTTAGTACAGTGGTGTTGGATTGGGGTTTTGTGTTTGAAAGTATTATGAGTTGCCTCATGTTGATTAATGTTGTAATGCTCTCGGAATTTCCATGACTTTGGAAATTATATGGGGTGCAGTAGTCATGTATGGGGGGTGTTAACCTGTTTTAATATTTTTGGAGGCGACCAATTGATGGTGGTTTAGTGTTGGCTGGGGGGAATTGTTCATGTTAGATATGTTGTTGGGTGTTTTTCTTAGAAAAATTAGTTTATTTTTTTTTCTTATTTGGCAGTTTTATTGTTTGTTTATGTTATATTGATTACATATGTGCTTGTGTTTTTGTAAGTTATTTTCATACTTAGTGGTTCGTAGTTTCTGTTTTATGTTGAAAAATGGAAATATAGAGGGGAATTCTGATGTACCCTCCTAGATTTTGTGGATTGTATCCTATATATTGTCTATGGGGTTGTGTGTTTTTGCTAATATTTTCTTTGTTTATAGGAATATGCCGCCAAAATCGCAAACTCCAGGGGACAGCTCTTCTCCTACCGTTCCAAAAAAGGCATGGGCTTCGCAAGAGGCTCAACCCCTTAGAGGGCCAGCACCTCGACCTCGTCGCTGCCGATTTGGCAGTGCAGCAGTAGCGGAGTGGGGAAAGAAATGGTATAGAAAGAACAAGGTTTCCAAATATATGGCAGTTGATAAGTTCGACTGCCAGCGCCTAGCAGCGAAATTAATGCAAATTATGGATCGAATCAGGCATCTTCGCATGGACTTCATCTTTAAGGACCAAGGTGATTGCAATGTTGACATGGTGTGGGAATTCTATGCCAACTAGAAGGCTAAGGAGGAGGCATAAATTTTGGTTTGTGACCATGTGGTTATGTGGGTTCCTACAACGATCAATACCTTTTTGGGTACGTTCGATGCGAACGGTCTTTCTTTACTGAGCCAACTGGTTCATAACCC
>JBDJHY010175009.1:0-12235 GCA_039654485.1 Withania somnifera
CTGTATGGCAAACGGAACCACAATTGCTCTTACTAAAGCACAACCCCTTGAATCGATGGCTCTGCGACTCACATGTCCTTGCCTCCGATACCATCCCTATACATTAGTGACGTACAGGCAAATTCAAAATCTAAAGTCATTAATGTTCGAGCAAATAATATATAAGTAAATTAAATATAATTATATTGTTTTTTATAAAGAATTTACATGTGCTTGATAAATGACGAAGGATCAGACATCCCACGTGTGAAGGGGTGTGTAGAGAAAAATATATAATTAAGTAAATATAAATTATGTTTTTTAATTAATTAAATTTTTAAATAAAATAATTACATAGTTTAATATTTAATTTCAAAAAGTGTATGATAATCTTAATTATGCTATTCTCAAGTTTCATTTCACTAATTATGTGATATATAGTTTGAATAGATACTAAATTTAAGAAAGAAATATTGATGATTGTTTAATGCATCACAAACCAAAAAAAAAAAAAGGTTTGTTGCAAGACCCACTTCTGCTGTACTTTCTTCGTTTATTTTTATTTGTTCACAATAATTATGATATATTTTTATTTATTATTTTTGATATATCAAAAGAAAAATATTTTTTCATAGTTAATTAATATTAGTTACTTATTCCTCAAATTATTTCTCAAAACTTATGACGAAACATTAGTTATTATGAGTGTAAACATTGTAATAAAATACTCATGTCAACTTTATGAGGTACGTATTCAAAGAAAAAAATATATATTTCAGTGTATTAAAGCCTCGCTATACTTGGTGTCGCTTCAAGAAGTACGATTATAGCCCAGGGTATGTTAAGAAAAGAAGTTCTCTTACGTACGGGAAAGGACCCGTGCAAAAAAGTCTATTATATGCAGTCTTACCATACATTTCTATAAGAGACTATTTTCAAGGCTCGAACCCTTGATCTTCTGATCACACAACACCAATTTTACCGATTAGTCTAAAGCCCCTTTAGTATTAAAAGTGAATAAGTAAAAATAAATGGAGGGATATATATCAAGAACCAAACAAGAAAGAGAACAAAAGAAATTAATTACCAGTAGCAAAAACAAGCATAAGCATAAGGAAAATAGTTGCAGTAACTTGGGAAAATCCAGCCATATTTAGTATACAAGATCTCTTCTTTTATTATTTTTTTTCTTTTCTGTGAGGTGAAGAGTGAAGAGTGAAGAGGACATTAACAACTAGGTCTAATTTATAGTAGTAAAAATAAAGTTGTTGTAAGGTGTTTTATCTTGAATATTGAAGAAAGAAAAAAAAAAGTTTTTTTTTTTTAAAAAGTAGTACGACTTATCTGTTAAAGCAAGTCATGACCTTGATGTCCACTAATCCTTGCCCCTCTAGTTTTTTTTTTTTTTTTTAAAAAAAATTATTCATTTATTTTGGAGTTAAAGGCTCAAAAATATATCAAAAAGTATTTTGGATTTTTGAATTTTATACGTGAACTATTAAGTATGTTTAAGTTTTATACATAAAATTTCAGGTAAAAAAAGTAAACAACTAATCAGATGTGTTTCACTAAATATTTTGTGATAGTTCAGGTATGGAACTTAAAAGACGAAGATACTTTAGTTGTGTTTTTGACTCTTCACTCTTTATTCTTTTTGATTAAATTTTTGTGGTTTCAATTTATATGACATAATTTAATTGAACATGAAATTTGAGGGTAAAAAAAAAAATTATTTTTAAAATTTATGATTTTAAATGTACTACATTATTTGTGTGATTACAAAAAATTATCACTAAAGATGTATTTGGTAGGAGGAAAATATTTTCAATTTTTTAGTCATAATATCTCGAAAATTATTTTCTCTAAAAAATATCCATCTTTAAAGGGTAAGGAAATAGCTTCCCGATGCTGATTGTCTCCTCCATACACCCCGACATCCTTCTCACTGCCCCACCTCATTCAATTTATAGTATTTATTTAAATCATATATAAATATTTTTTCAAACGTTATTTTATACTTACTTATCAGGCATAAAAAAATCGATAAGTCATCACAAAAACATTGAGATTAGCTAAAATTTTGTGCCTTGCTAATTTTTATTCTTTTTTAGTAACTAGAAAATTTCTTAAATTTATTATTTTTAATTAGTAGCAAAGGAGTGCCTCATTTTTCTTCCATTCACACCAAACCACCCTAAGAGAAATGAAAATTTAAAGATACTTTCTTTTTTTAAATTCAAGAATATATACTTTTTGAAATGGAATATAATTCTAGCATATTCTTGCTCAAACTCTAAAAAGTACTCTCTCCATTCGAAATTAATTATCACTTTTAACTTGACTCACCTTAATATAGTGATTTTTTTATATTACCCATGTTAATTGAATTTGATTATAATTATTTTAAAAAGTCTTAATAATAAATTAAGAGTAATACAAGTAAATTTTTTCATTTTTTGATAAGTCAAAAATAATAACTAAAAATAAAAATAAAAAGCAACATGGTGCACTAAGCTCCCGCTATGCATGAAATTTGAAAAAGTGTCCGACTATCATAGTCTATTGTATTCTAGTACTACTCTCGTTCAAGCACGCTTAACTTTAAAGTTCTGATGAGATCTAATGTGTTAGTACTGATAAAAATAAATGACAATTATTTCTGAACGGGAAAAGTAAAAGAAAAAAGGAATACTAAAAAAAAGAAAAAGCACTACTAAAAAGGAAAAATAAAAACATGAAGGCATGAACAACCACTTTATAGATACCTAATTATGAATATCTCTAGAAGATAAAGTGTATGAGATGTGAATTGCTTGGCACTTTCTAGCTTTGCAAACGAGGGCTCAATTGAGTATATGAGTTTGGAACTTCTAGTTTTGGAAAGTGAATCATTTGTGTTCGATTTTTAAATTTGAATTCGCGATATTGCATAATTTTTTTTCTCAAAAAAAGAAATTGATAAGTAAATTTCTAAAATAGATTAGTTTGATCAGTAAGATTCGTCTCCACATTATTAAAATTAACATCTTGTATGAAATAATTATAGTATGATTTTTTTGGTCTATTTAACTATCTAAAATTAGTCAAATTTGAAAATTTTCTTACATATCGCTCTTGAATTGAAAAAAAAGCCAATTTGAAAAAAGCTTTAATAGGTTGGACGACCGAACCCATATATGTGGTAGCATATAGGGATGACTTGTGGTCAGGGGTGAAAGGGATGGAAGCAATGATCCAACAGAAACATTATTATTCTAGTGCAACGGCCACCAGTGGGAGAGGATGGATGGAATGTATGCAAACCTCACTGTTATCTCACAAAGATAAAAGAGTTGTTTCTGATAGACATGAGAGCGACGTTGCACTAGGAGTTTTTTTTTCTTTTTTTTTTTAGGACTTAATTCAAACTTCTGATTAATATTAAAAAAATCGAGAAATCTCAACTAGTGTTAGAGGATAGACTATATGCAGACTTCACTGCTACCTCACAAAAATAAAGGAATTGTTTCCGATAGGTATGAGAGTGGCAATCCACTAGGATTTTTTATTCTGCTATTTCTAGCTAGGACTTAATTCAAACTTTCTGATTAATATTAAGAACAAATAATACATCACTGCTTTGTCGATACATGACGAGGGAATATAATAAAATATCACAATTTCTGTTCATACATCATAATATTGACTTCATGACATTTGATAATATAAAGAATTTTTATATTATTGGCATAATAAATTGCAATACTATAATTAGTGACAGAATTAAAATGTTTACCGTAAAAAATATTCAAATATATAAAAGTAATTAAATACAAAAAGATTAAGGAAATTCAACATATTTTTACTTAACACCTATCATATCATAAACATATATTTTCACTCACTAATTTTATATATTTTGAATCTTATTGAAAGTTCTGTTTTCGCCACTGATTTTTAATATATATTTCTACAACGTGAATCGAAAAGGGTGACTTCATATGAATCCATTATTTTAATCGAACCTTTTGACATGTAATATATATGTTGGATAAATACTTAAAACGCTTATAATAAGCTAAAATCAACTAAAAGTCATAAGTTGCTCATCGTCAATTTATACTTTATAGCTTATATACGTTATTTTTAGCTTGACCGCTATTCTTTCCTAAATGAACCATGCTAACGCGAGCTGTTTTATACATTAAATTGCTTTTTTTTTTTTTATTGTTGTTGTTGTCATTTGATATAATAATGCTAATAACAACCAAAAAGTCACAAGTTGCTCATCGTCAATTTATACTTTATAGCTTATACACATTAATTTTAGTTTGATCAATATTTTTCTGTGCTAACACGAGACGTTTTGTACACTGAATTTTTTATTTATTTATTTATTTATTTATTTATTTATTGTTATTTTAGGTTTAAGATGGCAGAGAATTCAATAGCAAAAGAGGCAGCATATCAAATAATTAATGATGAATTGATGCTTGATGGGAATCCAAGGTTGAATTTGGCATCATTTGTAACAACATGGATGGAACCAGAATGTGATAAGCTTATGATGGATTCAATGTTGACATGGATGAATACCCTGTTACTCCTGGACTTCAGGTATTATACTCACCTGGCGGATTCATGATTTGTGAAATTTATGAATTTTTAACACGTGCAATCTCAAAGTAATATTCGATGAGTAATATATAATTTTTTTTTTGTCTCAATTTAAGTGTCTTACTTTTTACGTGTCTCAAAGTTATTGCCTCTTTTCTGTGCTCCTTCTTTTGTAGTTTATCGTCCTTCGACTTTTTAAATACTGTGTGTTGTTTTTTGTAGTTTTTGTTGTTGTTACTATCTGTTGCTTTTGTCATTGTCACCCCTTTGAGGTAGGAGTAAAGTCGGTGTACACAATGACGGAAAATTATACTATTTTATATATGATTAAAGTTATTTTTTTATGTATATATAGTAGATTTCGAACCCCATTCGGTTAGTTTGTGTGTTTATTTTTTCAGATTCTGAATCCTTTTATGAAAATTCTGGCTCTGCACTGGGCATACGCTCTGCCCTCTCCAAAATTCTATTTGTGAAACTACGCTGAATATATTATCGTTATTGTGGTACACATCTTTAAATATTTAATACCAAACAGTTCAAAAGCCTCTGTTTATGAAAATCAAACTAATTATTCAACGCGCCATTTTGAAGAGGAAGAAACGGCAATTGGTGTGGGCACATCAGAAGCCATAATGTTAGCAGGCTTGGCCTTTAAGAGGCTTTGGCAAAACAAACGTAAAGCTGAGGGCAAGCCTTATGATAAGCCCAACATTGTTACTGCTGCTAATGTTCAGGTATATATGTTAAAAAGCCCAGCCCAATTTTAACACTGTCACTAGTTTACTTGTCACATCTAGTATTTATGTTGCGCGGACTCTTTATGAATGTCATCAGGTGTGTGTCAAAAGTAGTGCTTTTCTAGAGAATCCGATATTTGTGTGGCAATATTCTTGAAAAGTCCTAGCAACTTACTTTAGCACAATAGTGTGTTTTTAAGGAAAATCAATTGAGGGTTACCTCACTTAGGTAAGAGAGAATTGATTTTTCTTGTGATATATTGTGTGGAGAGATTAATGTTATAAAAGAAACACTGTCACTATTTTACTTGTTGCGTTTCGTATAATAGTCTTCTTTTAAAAGAAAATATAATTCATCGTTTGAGATTGAGAGAGCCATCACTTGATGAGTTTCTGTTTTCTAAAATACTTATCATTCGTTTGAGATTGAGAGCTACCTCACTTGATGAGTTTCTGTTTTCTAAATACTTGTCGTTTTAGAAAAATAAGAGAGAATTGATCTTTCTGTGATACATGTGGAAAGAGATTATTGTTATAAAAGTAAAAACAGTTAAAAAGTTTTAAAATGTTTATTCAAATTATGTGTTTAATAAAAAAAATTCATAAGAGTTGTAAAAGACTGACAAAAGTAACGAGAAAAAGAATATAGAAGGAGTATATTTGGGGGCGGGGGGGGGGGGGTTGCGAGAGAGTTCAATCGAATTTCTTGCATTGAAAAAAATCATATTATATAAATAGGAAACATGATTTTTTTATTATTATTATTTATATAACAATTGTTGAATCACCTTGATATACATAAAAGATTATAATGCAATAGCAAATTTGGTTTAAGCATTGACTTAAGTCACATGCCCAAAATATAGATGTTACATTGTTGTACTCTTAAATCTCTTTGTCTGAACTTCTGACTCCGCACTGCATTCCTATACATAAAAGTTAAATTATTTTTGACTATTTTGGGCCTATTTTTAGCTGTGTTGGGAGAAATTTGCAAACTATTTTGAAGTGAAGGGAAGGGTACAACCCAGTCCAAGCTGTGGAAATGGTAGATGAGAATACCATTTGTGTTGCTGTAATTTTGGATTCAACTCTTAATGGTGAATTTGAAGATGTCAAGCTCTTGAATGATCTTGGATACTCTCTAATTTATGTCTCGTATTTTCTTTTTAGTCGGTCCTAAAAAAAATTATATTTGGCACTTTAGATATATTCGGTTTCTTAAAGGGTTATCTTTAAACAAACGGCTAGTTGAATTCACTGTTTAGTTTTTCCAATTGGTTTACACCAGTTACATACATATGTGATATAAATTATACATTTGCCTACTATTTTTATTTTAAGTAATTTGGGGGGGGGGGGGGCTATATAGAAACTCCTTCTTTTTTTCTTCAACTTCACGACTATTATGAACTCTTATTATATCATACTCTTCGATTTTTGTAACTCTCTACTATACAAAGATAGGATTAAGGTTTGCATACATCTTAATTTTTCCGGACTTAAAAAAAGATCATTCGGTGCGCTAAACTCCCGATATACGTAGGGTTCGGAGAAGGGCCCGACTACAAGGATTTATTATACGCAATCCTGCCTTGCACGCCAGGGCTTGTTTACAAGCCTCGAACCGGTGATTTTTTTATCACATGTTAACAATTTTACCAAGTTACTACAAATTCCTCACCTTCACTCTCCCCAAACTTCATTTACAGAATTGTATATATTATTGTGATTTTTAATAAACAAATATTATTTATGATTTTCTTTTCTTTGACAGATGGGACACACCAATTCATGTGGATGCAGCAAGTGGTGGATTTATTGCACCATTTATATACCCAGAGTTGGAATGGGACTTTAGGGTACCTTTATGAAGAGTATCAATGTGAGTGGACACAAATATGGGCTTGTTTATGCTGGTATTGGTTGGGTTATTTGGAGGACTAAACAAGATTTGCCTGAAGAAGTCATTTTTCACATCAATTATATTGGTGCTGATCAACCTACTTTTACTCTCAATTTCTCCAAAAGGTAAACTTCCATCTCTCAACTCCTTCGCGTCACAATTTACATGACACATTTTTGATAAAGCGATATCTGTATTTACATTGAAATTAAGACCTTTTTGCACTCGTACTTCAAACATCATCATTTTTTCTTCTTAAATTCGAAATAGTGTTACCCACCCAAGGGTGTCGCCTAATAGTTAATGAAGTGGGTTAAGAAATCATGAAGTCTCAGGTTCAAATCCAGCAAGAAACAAAAAAAACTAGGTGATCTTCCATCTCTCCTAAACTTGGGAGACATGTATCCCGTAGATTTAGTCGAGTTGAACAAAAGCTAGCTCGAACATTACGGTCATTAAAAAAAATGGAAATAGTGTTATGTTATTAGAATTCTGATAATTTTGTTCAATCCTCAAAATAACATATATTTGTGTCAATGTAGGTTCAAGTCAAGTCATTGCTCAATATTATTAGCTTATCTGCTTGGGCTATAAGGTAACTCCAAAACATTGAATCATATAGACATCCCTAAATTATCACCACGTGACCTATAGGTGACGTGTTCGAGTCGTGAAAGCAATCACTAATAATCGTATTAGGATAGACTATCTACATTACATCCCTTGTAATATGTTGCCTTTCCCTGAGCAGGGTTCGAATTGTGAAACCAGTCACCTATACTTGCATTAGGATAGACTCTTTACGTCACACCCGTAGTAATATGCAGCTCTTCCCTGAACCAAGTTCGAGTCGTGAAAGCAATCACTCATGCTTGTATTAGGGGTAGACTGTCTACAGTACACCCCTTGTAATACGCAGCCCATCCCTGAAAAGCAGTCACTCGTGCTTGTATTAGGGGTAGATTGTCTACATTACGCCCTTTGTAATACGCGGCCATTCCCTGAACCAGCTTTGAATCATGAAAGTGGTCACCAATGCTTGTATTAGGTTAGATTGTCTACATCACACCCCTTGTAATATGAGGCCCTTTCCTGAACCGGTTTCGAGTCGTGAAAGCAATCATCAATGATTGCATTAGGAGTAGACTGTCTACATCACACCCCTTGTAATATGCGGTCCTTCCTTGAACCGAGTTTGAATCGTGAAAGCAGTCACCAATATTTGCATTTGGGGTAGACCGTCTACATCACACCCCTTGGTACACAACCCTTCCCTCAACCCCGCACGAACATGTGAAATTAGATTTTGTTATTTTTGAATGCAGGGATATCGAAATGTAATGGAGAATTGTCGTGAAAATGCAATTGTAAGGAGTTGAAAAAACAAGACGTTTCAACATAGTGTCAAAGGATGAAGGTTTACCCTTAGTTGCATTTTCCCTCAATGACAATAGCCTTCACAATGAATTCGAGGTGTCCGAGACACTCCGTAGGTTCGGATGGATTGTCCCAGCCTACAATATGCCAGTACGTGCAGCACGTCACAGTGCTGCACGTTGTGATTCGGGAGGACTTCTCCCGTACCCTGGCTTGAACGATTCGTCCTCAAGGCAGGGGAGAGTAATTTGGTGATCAAGAATAGAAAGAAAACACAACTTGAAGTACAAAGGGAAGTTACTGATTTTTGGAAGAAATTTATTTTAGCTAGAAAAGCAGTTGTTTGCTAGACAAGGAATAAGTGTATTATAATTAGCAACTCTTTATTATTAATTAAAAATTAACTTTTTATTGCTTTCTGCCTGACTTTTTTATTGCTGTATTTCCTTTTCATATTGATTTTGTTATATTCTATTTGAGTCGATTGTACTTCGCAAACAACTTCTCAATCCTAAAAGATAGGGATAAGGTCATAAGGCGACATAAACGTCATCCTCAACTTTTCAGATTTCACTTGTGGAATTACACTGAATGCGTCATTGTTGTCGTTCTTGCATGAATGCCAAGCTTAATTTCACATATTATTCTCTTCTATGGACAGTAAGTCTGATGTGTATATATATGTATAAGCTAAGACTATAATAGATCCTTATTTAACCTTTTCTCTCCAGACCCCTATGCATAGCGAAAGTAAAGTTATTATTTCACAGATTGTTCTCTATGGACAATAATCAATAAGTCATTATATATTCATCTTGTTACTTTCCTTTACCTTAAATAAAAGTTTCTGGCAGAAATATAATAAAAATATTATGATCAAGCTCTTTCTTAAACCTGGTACATGATAGAAAATTTTAGTTCAGCCCTAAATAAAAGAAAGAAGAGAACATGATATAAGTTGCTTGATGCAATGAAATGTGTCAAAGTTTATATGGATGAAAATCATTATCAACACTGAATGATTAAAGTGCACAACTTAACAATTCCAACCTTCCACGTATTATAGCTTCAACCACCCCACTAAGCAAGAAAGTAATCTCAAGCCATTTTTCACAATTCAAGTTCACACAAGACACACTTCCATAATACCAATAAATGAGATATCCTTCAGCATCTAATCAGACATCTTGAATTCAAAATAAAATAAAAAATAATCTAATAAAAAGCATTTTTCGCACTACAAAAAGAAATCGTAACATACAACTTCTGTCGTTAAATAACAGAACCGGGGCTGAATAGGAATTTGAGACGAATTAGCGACATGTTATCAAAATATTCGACTAGCTAAGGGCTATTTAGCGACATATTAACAACGTATTTCGTAATTAATGGCCACTTTTTTTAATATGAAATTAATTGAATGTTATGTTATATGAATCTAAACTAATGGAGTTAGCTTATTCCAAATACTAAAAGAAAAAGAGATACCTACCTACCAACCAAAACACTATATAAACTCAAGCCACTAAGTCCATAAAACCACCACATACATCTTACACTCTTAGAAAGAAACACAAAAGACTTCTCCACTTCACCAAAAATCAATATGCCTTCCAATAACATTTACAACATTTACTTTATAGCCACACTTATTTACTTCCTAGCCACAATTAACAACAATTCAATTCTCCCACAAGCAAATGCAGCAAGAGGAAATTGTGGAAATGCACCAGCTGCTAGCCTAGTCCCATGTCTTGGTGCAGCCAAAAATGCTAAAGCCACAGTCCCTCCAATTTGTTGTGGCAAAGTTGGGACATTGCTAAAAACTTCACCAATGTGTCTATGTGCTGCAATATTGTCACCAGTAGCCAAAAATGCAGGGGCTAATCCTGCTATTGCTGTTACTATACCTAAAAGGTGTAACATCAAGAATAGACCTATTGGCAAGAAATGTGGAAGTAAGTGTTGACAAATGTGCTTTTCTTTTTAATGAGTTATATATATCTAAAAGATAATTTCAAATTAAGTGGCTTAGAGGGCATATTCTAGGATAAATTACATCATTAACCAACACCCTCATTATATTTACATTTTTTTAAAAAGAAATTACAAAATATATTACATTTTTTATACGCGATACATATAGAGGGTCGCGATACATGATTTGGCGCGATACATTGCATGTGTTGCACTACATAATGTATCGTGTGTCTAACCAGCTATCTGAATGACTTAAAATATACTCGTATGTTACTTGAGTTATGTATCACCGCTCAAGTTATGTATTACGACCCTTCTTATGTATTTGAAGGATTCTTTAGTTATCTATCACTACCATCCGTATGTATTGGGACCCTTTGTATGTATCGCATATTAAAAAAATTGGTATAAAACACAATTTCTAAAACTAGAGGTATGAGGAGTAATTGTCCGCTATAGACTAATAGTGTGTTTTGTATAATTTACCCTTTATTTTAAAGGCCACTTCACTTGGTTGCCCATTTAGGAGGCCACCTATCGCAAAAAGTGGTCAGACACACACCCTTTTATCGAAAAATTAAATTTTGTGTAAATGTTAAATATTAGCTATTATGAGTGTATATTTAATTATGCACATCCTTTAACACAACTAAACAGAACATTTGCACACTCTTCGTGCTGCGCACCCTCTGTTGTGCTAATTATTGATCAATTCTTTTTAATTCCCTTGCAGAATATATAGTTCCATGAGCTTATGATTCTCTAGCTTGGATGGAGGAATAAAGATGAATTTCCAGCTGTTTAACTATTATTATTAATTATGTTCCACAATTATAAAAGTATTTCCAGTTTGCTATAAAAATAAAATTGATGTTCCTTAAGTCCATTCATCATGTGTAGATGATTAAATGGACAAGTACTTTTTTTATTTATTATTTTCCAAGAAATTTACTCTCTCTTTTGCCAATTTTAAATAAAATCAATACTATTTGATTATTTTAGAAAAGATAATTCAGAAGTTAAGAGATTATAATTTGAACTATAGTGTGATCATGAGTTTAAATCCTACTAATTGGTAACTACTTGAATTTTTTCAAATCAAGGTACAATTTAATATGGAACACATAACAAGTACTACTAACTTTTAATTTGGACTTTCAAAAATCAATTTAGGAGAGGGAAATGAACGATGGAGCTAGAAATTTGACGAAGAGTGTGAAATTTTTTATTTCAAATAAGGGTGTGCAAATTAAACATACACTCATAATAGTTAATATTTAACCCCTATATGCAATATAATTTTTCGGCGAACGGGATGCGCATGACCACCTTAACAAAGGATAACTCCGCCCTGGAAATGAAGTCTTGTAATTTGAAATGACGTCTTTGATAGAGTTTTTTACTCCACCACTTTAAATTGAGTTGCTATAATAAGTCTTGTAATTTGAACTGACGTCTTTATTAGAGTTTTTGACTCCGCCACTTTAAATTGAATTACTATAATAAGTGTCTTTGGATTGGGACGCACCACATGAGTTGTAGAGTGCTCTAACAAAATCATGACAAAGTTGTGGTCCAATAGACATGTTATCTTGCTAGAAAATTGAATTTTAAGCCCAATAAGGCAGAACATATACTATATAAGTAGTATTTCCAA